>CAUYQV010066110.1:0-10042 GCA_963574575.1 Galagoides demidoff
ATACACCCATGTGCACACACATGTACACATACAAATATACATACAGACAAATACACATACACATAAACACAAATATACATATACACACATACATATGTATACATACACAAATACACACACACACATACCCAGACACACACACAAACACAAATACACACATATACACACACACACACAATACACACTTATACACATCTCTCTCTCTCTTCCCTCCCTTCCTGTCCTTTCTTCTGCTCTATCTTAGTCTGGTTACATTAAGCTCGTGCAGAGCTGTGGTCCTGGGACTATTTGTCACCATTTTGTGTTGGGTTCAGAATGTTTTGGGTCTTGTGTCTTCCACTTTTTTGATTTACTCCCTCATTTGGCTGACCTACCCTCTCAGATGGTTTCCTAGGAAGGAAGACAGAGGAAGAACATTTTTTGAGTAATTGCTTTCCTAAAATTCTTAATTCTACCCTCATGTTTGATTGCTAGTCTGCACGGGCAGAAACCTAAGTTGAACTCATTTTCTCTCTGAAACTTCAAAGCATGTCCCACTGTCTTCTGTCTTCTAGAGTCACTCTCAGGAAAGTCTGTGTGGGCTGGGGGCTCCTTCGGAGCCTTAGGAGGTCTCCTGCTTTACCTTCTGCATCTCCTCCTCGGTCCCTGGTTGGTCCCCACCCCTTTGCTGGCTGCCAGCTCAGCTCTTACTGCCCAGCTGGTCAGATCCACTTCTTAGAGGTACTCACAGACCACGACCTTTTCCTCCCAAGCTTTCTTTTTCAATTGGTTTCTTTTATTGGTATGACTTTTTGATTAATGCATATCTGGTCCACCAGACAGCATGTTCCTTGAAAGCAGGTTCTATAAAGGTTTTTGAACCTTTCTCAGTTCATTCTTATGTCTAGTCTCAGTATCTGCATGGGGTATGGCCCACAGTAGGGAATTTACATGTTTTTGAGAGAGTAAATGAAGACATTTAGAATGAAAGAAAAAAATGGCCAGGGACAATTCTGTACTAATTTTCCTATCACATAGTCTCTGACTTTAAATTATGGGGCCCCCCAGAAAAGTATTGCCAACACCCACCTGCTGCTTTCTAAAGTCATTTCAGATGCCACCTGCGGGCAGCACTGCCTGTGTGGCAGTCACTCGACTGAGCCAGAGATAGCAGCGGGATCATAAATACAGACCAGGATGCTAAAGCCTTGTCTTGGCAGTAGGCCCTTCATCGTATGTGGGAGTCTGGCCTGGCTAGATCTCTGCTTGGAAAAATCAGGGGCTCTTGCTCTTCCTTTCTTCCTCCCAAAGCCTGCTTGGGACCAACTTTGTGGGTACAGCAGGAAATTCACTGAGTCCCAGACCAGCACTTGATTGATGCTTGGACTTCTGGTTGTGTTTTGGGCAAAATGCCTTACCGCTTGCCACAGTTCTAGTCATGGCACCCTGCCTTGAGTCCTCATGCTGCAGAGCCAATTTCCTCAATAACGTGTTTTTCTGTTACTAGAGCTCTGTCCTCCAACTCACTTGTACAACCAGGCAGAACACTTACCCTGCCCCATTCCAGTGATGCCTCTCTGTGACCACTAGCCCTTCTGAGGCTATGATGCCTGTGTTCATGGTGACACCATCCTGTCTTATGCCTAGACCTCTGTCACCACCTTCTAGCTGTCCTCCCAGGGTGGTGCCCTCTTGCTGGAGGCCTTACATCCTGGTTGCCTCTCTCTGCATTCTTGGCTGCTGAGGCCAGAGGTGAGGTGACCCTGCTTGGGTCCAGCCCCCTCCCGCTGCCTCTTCTCTGATAGAAGTTGCTGGTGCCCTGTGGTCTGTGAGACTTTGGGCTGGGCTTTCAGTCATATTCTATCACTTCACCATTCAGAATTCCCTCCCTGCATGGAGTTCTCAAGAATCTCATGTTCAAAAGAAAATGCTCCCAGGAAGAAACACACTAATGCCTTTGTTGGGAAATATGCCTGCCAGATGGGTATGCAAGGACAGAGGAGGGCGCACAGTATGGCCGGACCCACATCCTCACCATGGACTGGCTCTGTCATTGTGCACACTCCCTAGGCTGAGACCCAACATTACTTGGGGTCCCTTAAAACATGAATTATAATTTTATAGCTTTATAATTTTGGCCTTGGCGCTTTTCTTTTCTATAGTTGTCTTTTCTTACCCTATAATTAGGTAAGTGCTACTTAATTTTCAGGCCTCATTTAAATATTAACTTTCTGAGACTTGTTCCAAAATGTTCTCTTCCAGGAGAAAATTTCTGCTGTCCTTTATGTCATTTGTAGCATCACACCTCAGTTCATTGTTCATGATCATTTCCTCTCTTGAATGGGAACCCTTGAGGAGAGAAACTCTGCTTTATTAATCTTTGGATTTCTGGTTATTGAGAGATTTTAATTTTTTTGGTTTGTTTTATGGCATCAGAGAAACTCTTATTTCATTTTTCTTAATAAAACATTAAAAATAAGTTTGTATTGTAAAATTTGCATTTTGGACCTTTTTAGGCTGACACAATATCTATATATTTCAGATTAATGTAAAGATAGATATAAAATATTTCCTGTGCTGGATGAGAAATTTTTGAGTTATTGATATCAAAGCAATCCCCCCGACCTACCCTGCAGGCATCATAAATTCCTTCCAGATATCCAGCACAAAACATGCCGAGTTTTATGTCGTTGCCGTAAACCTGTGGCTGCTTGCACACATCATTACTTATCATTTTCAGTCTGGCTTCTCGGAGATCATTTTGGGATTCTCCTTAAAGAAAAAATAATTTAGGTATTTACAATTGGCAGCATTTAGCGCATACTTGGTACTTTTACTTTAAAAACAATCAGTTGACATATTTCAGGAAGGTGTTTCATTTCTTTATAATGTTTTATCTGCAGATTCCAGGTTGCTCCCAGTAACTTTGTATGCCTAGTTAGTTTTCTCCCTGGGCTGGAAAAGGTGACTGTAATACTATAAACATCATTTATTGTCTCCTTTACATTGTAATGAAAAGCTTTCACACGCATAATGGGGTCAAAGAGAATGATTTCACTTACGTGTTAGAAGTTGGTGGCTGCAGATGGTGAGCTGGAGCCTGAGCTGTAACACTGATTACGGAACGCAGACTAGGGGGAAACTAAGATGGCACAAGCACTCAGGGGTTCTTTCTACTGAAGCAGACATGGGCTGGGGAACCATGATGCTGTGTTTAGAAGAATCTGGGAAGGTCCCAAGATTCCTGTGTGGTTCCTCTCCTCCCAAGTGGGGGTGGAACGCGCAACTATGCCTGTCTTGATAATTAGGTTATGTTACGTGGCAAAGTAAGGGAATTATTTTTAAGTGTTAGTTCGTCAAAAGGAAGATAAAAAGGGGCTCTAGCATTTCTTGAGTTCAGAAACACTTTCCTGATGGTATTAAGGAAGTAGGGAGCCATGAGTTCTACAGTGGTGAGAAACAGAATCCTGTCAGCAACCTGGGAGAGCCCTGAGCCACAGGGGAGACTCGACCCTACTGGTACCTCATTGCAGTTTTGTGAGATCTGAAAAGAGGATCCAGCTGAGCTGTGTCTGAACTTCCCACCCATGAAAACTGTGAAGCTATAAGAAATGAAATGAATCCTTTTTAAAGCTAAGTATGTGGTAATTTTTTATGCAATAGTAGAAAACTAATGGGGGGGGTGATACAATTATAAGAGGGACTTTACCTAACAAATGCAAATGGTTCTTTTGTATCCTCAATGAATCCCCAACAATAATTAAAAAAAAAAACTAATACAAGGATACACGAAATAATCATTAACATGTCACCATGCTGAATAATAGATTTCCTGAACTTACTTCTTCTGTTTAGCAGTGAATACACACTTATAAACCATTATCTTCCCAACTCCTCCCACCCTCAACAATGCAGCCAATGGGGACCACAGTGGTGATACAACGTATTCAGAACAAATGATACCAGTGGATGTTAAGTGTTCTCACCACAAAAATGCTAACTATATGTGGGACAATGCGTCTGTTAATTAGTTGGATTTGAAATTCCACTGTGGATATATACTTAAAAACTTTATGTTGCACATGGCAGATACATACAATTTTTTATGTCAATTTGAAATATAAGTAAATAAATTTGAAAAAAAGTACATGGTAAACACCAACACCAATTTCTTCAGAAGAACATTTCAAGATTTATTTCTGGAAAAGTATGTGTAAATACATTTTTAAAGTGCTCAGAAAATATAAGTATGAAATAGAAATACTCAAGCTTTTTGTTCTTTGAATATAATTGGTGTGGGATTTTTTGCCAACTACATTATCAGATGTAGGTGCAGTGGCTCACATCTGTAATCCCAGCACTGTGGGAGGCTGAGGCAGGTGAATTGCATGAGCTCAGGAGCTCCTACCCTGCCTGAGCAAGAGTAAGATCCCTGCTTCTATTAAAAATACAAAAAATTAGTTGGGTGTTGTGGCAGGTGCCTGTAGTCCCAGTTATTTTAGAGCAGCAGTTCTCAACCTGTGGGTTATAACCCACAGGAACTATATTAAAGGGCCGTGGTATTAGGAAGGTTGAGAACCACTGCTTTAGAGGCTGAGGCAAGAGGATTGTCTGAACCTAGGAGTTTGAGGTTGCTGTGTGCTAGACTGAGGCCATGGCACTCTAGCCTTGGGCAACAGAGTGAGACTCTGTCTTGAAACAAACAAATAAAAAATTATGTCCAGTTGTTGAAAGAGGGAAGGTGAAATTGACTATATATTGTACATGACAGGGTTCATTCACAAATTTCTTTAGCAAATTAGTTGGTAAAATGTACTCCAAGTTATGAAAACCGTAGCCCATAAATCCTGGACATCTTTGAAATGTCTCTTATCTACTGTGGAAAGGCTTAATGACATTTCTCACAAAGTATTTATTTTATCAAAGAACCAGTTTTTTATTTGTTAATTTCTGCTATTTTCTTATTTTAAACTTCATTCATGTCTGCTCTTATTTTTATTTCCTACCTTCTGCTTGTTTCAGATATATTTTTCCTTTCTTTTTTAGTGTCTTGAGGTAGGAACTTATTGATTTGAGATAGTTTTTGTAATGTATGCATTTGCTATAAATTTCTCTTTTTACATTATTTTAGCTACATCTTGCATATACTTATATACATTTTCACTTTTATTCAGTTCAATGTATTTTTAAAATTTTCTTTTGATATTTAGTCTTTATTTAAAGATGTATTATTTAATTTCTAAGAATGTAGAGATTTTTTCTATTATCTCTCTATTATTAATTTGATTCCATTATGTACAGAGAATATGCTTTGTATAATTTCAGTTCTTCTAAATTTGGTAAGATTTTCCTCATGGGCCAGGATATGACCTGTCTTGGTGAGTGATCTCCGGGCAGTGAGAGTCTATACTGCTGTTGGGTACAGGGTCTACAAATTTCAGATCCTGTTGCTACCCACAACTATGATGGCACGTATATTTCTGGGCTAACTGCAAACCATTGGCAGAAAATGGTTCTTCCCACCAAGCGAGAGGAGACCTGTGACTCCCCCTCAAACCTAGTCTCAGGAGGGAGGGTGACAGATGTGGGGGCTTGCAGCTCTGTACACTGCACTGATGAACTCTGAGTCATATTTCCTGTGACTGGGAATGTGACCTTAGAGACAGCAACGCACACCTCTGCTTGTATAATTTGACACAAAATGATACAGATGTCTGGAGAAAATCCAGAGACCCCAAAGCCTGTTCCTGGCTACATGAGTGAAAGATTATTACTAGTTCCCTAGTGGAGACTAAAGATTAAAAGATTTCTGCTTATGGTTTCTAGTATTTAAGTAAATTGTGTAGAATTTTGTGACTAGATTTTGTCATTCTCAGAAAACCCTTTATCATCTTCTCAAGTCCAGTGCTAAAAAAACCTTGCAGGTGTCTACATGTGCACTGGGGCATGCCAAGGAGTCCAGAGTCCTGCCGAGAATGCTGAACACTTGGTAACTATATTGTTCCTATTTCTCAGGAGATTAAGTTAGTGTATCAGGTGGAGTCATTTCAGGGAGGGCAAAATGCTTTGGTGACTTTTCTACACAATTGTCACTCAAGGTCACTTGAACCAGCCTCCTAAGCCCTGACACAGACTTTGCTGCAGACGACAGGGTGTTGGAGTCAGCTGGTCAGCACCAGAACCAAGACACAGTGGGGGCAATTAGAGGCCTTTTCTAAAATGAATGTGGATTCTGACAAAGAGAAAGAAATGCCCTTTATTCAAAGTGAGAGTGGTGTAAACCTTGGCTTGCTGGTGGCCACCTCTGCCACTATGTGGAGCTAGAGTCCCTCCAAAGGAAGACTACAAAGGGAAAATCCGGGCCAAGAAACAAGAGTCCAAATCTGATGGCTTCCTGCAAACTCCTGGATTTGGCTGTGTCTGAAAGCCAGACTTATCACACCTCTTGACTTTCAAATTACAAGCGCTAAACTTACTGGTTTAGAGTGTTTATTGTTTTGGGTTTTTTTTTTTTTTGTATTTTGTTTTTGTTTCTGCTTTAGTTAATTTAAGTAAATTTCTGTCATTTGCAGAATAAGAGTCCTAACTAATTTAACCAAATTGTATGGAAATGGCTGGCAGGATAATGCTGATAAAGACTGAATTCCATGGCCCTAACTAGGGCTGTTTACTCTTCTAAGATACCCACCACCATAGTAAAGTGCTCCGAATCCCGTGATGTAGACTGTTGAATTTGGTGGGAAGGATGCAGAGGCTTCTGGCAAACAAATCCGGCGGACATCATCTGAAAAGGTGACCCGGGGAGAGAACTGCACCAGGGCAATGTCATGTTCCCTCCCTGGGGAGTGATACTGCTCATGCAAGATGATTCTTCTGATGTTTCTTTTCATTAAGGGAGGGTCAATTGTTGTTCCAAAACTAACAGTCCATTGATGTGGATTCCTGTTACTAGAAAAGGTTAGAAATTAACAGACTATATAAATTGCACAGAATAGAGGATCTACACTAAGTTTTTGAACTCATCCTAGAAAAAGTGCTACCTCCCTTATTGCTGAATATCCCCACAGTCACCTTCCAAGTACTCCAAAAAATTACTGTTTTTCTTGCCCAACACACCATTTCTCTTTTAGCCTATGTCATTAACTAATTTGATAGGCATGACCTCCCTATAATCTGCCAAGTCTAGGAGTATACAGCCTAGGACATAGTGGGGTTAGACACCTTCAGCTGGCCACAAATATCAGTAGTATTTCCACAGACTTTCATAATCATCATAACCTTGAGAAGCTGTGCACCAACGCCATTGCTTACTCCACCCTTTAAGCAATATTAGAACTCTTTTCTGGAATGACCATTAGAACTGTCATATGAAGGTCCAAAAATTAAGTTTACAAACTTGTCACCATGCACTTCAGTTGGTAGGACTGTACAATCAGCTTGGTAAGGTTTCTCAACTCTGGTGTATCAGCGTCCCCCTGCTTGTTTGTATGGACGTGTGGTGGGGTCTTGCTGAGTGCCGTTCATTACTTGCTGTTGCATGTTTTTGTGTGCCATACAACACACAACTAAATCATAATATAACTTTAGTCATTCAGAGTGAACTATTTTCTGACAAAAATTTCTAAACAATCTTCATATGTTAAAGAACATTTCTGCTTCTAGACTATTATACTTACATTTGTTTATACTTGCTAAAATTAATCATTTATTTCTTGCTCATTACTGTAAGAAAATTAAAGTCCTTTTAAAATTACTGTTTTTCTTGCCCAACACACCATTTCTCTTTTAGCCTATGTCATTAACTAATTTGATAGGCATGACCTCCCTATAATCTGCCAAGTCTGGGAGTATACAGCCTAGGACATAGTGGGGTTAGACACCTTCAGCTGGCCACAAATATCAGTAGTATTTCCACAGACTTTCATAATCGTCATGCTTTGGGTAGAGTTGGTTAGTTGCTAAGCTACCTGTTATCTTTACATTATTTACATTATTTATCTTTTCCAGAAGCCTTCCTATTTTGCTTCGTCATATTTGACATTATTTATACTACCATTCTGGTGTTTAGTTCTTAAAAGCATATTTTAAGGAAGACACTGACAAAATCTGGAATATTTGGAAGAAAGGAACTATCATGGTTGGGCATCTGAAAATTGGTGGTGTGAAATGAAGTAATGATATTTATTTTCCCTTATTGTTTGGAGATTTTCACTCATTTTATGTTCGGTCTAAAAAAGAAAAACTAAAGAATAACTGTTATGTGAATGAAGAAATAAATTCCTGATGAAACAGCAAATATCAGTGGTGGATATTATTAGAATGCAGATTTGGAGTTCAATGTTATAAAGATATTTGCAAAAATAGAACTATCCACCACATACAGACTATCTTTGGCAAAATAAGTTCCTCATTAATTTGAAATATTTAGTCCAAAACTAACAGGCACATGCATAGGGAATTTGTAGCTTGCTGGTATATCAGACTACTGAACTTTCATGTTTTTTGAACATTAAGAATAGGTATAAAGGCTGAATCAGTGGCTCCCATCTGTAATCCCACCACTCTGGGAGGCCGAGGAGGGTGAATCCCTTGAGCTCAGGAGTTCAAGACCAGCCTGAGCAAGAATAAGACCCTGTCTCTACTAAAAATAAAAAAACTAGCCAGGTGTTGTGGTGGGTGGCTGTAGTCCCAGATACTCAGGAGGCTAATACAGGAGGATTGCTTGAGCCTAGGACTTTGAGGTTGTTGTGAGTTAGGCTAATGCCATAGCACTCTAGCCTGGGCAACAGCATAAGACTTTATCACATACATACAAAAAAGAATCTATATAGATTTTTAATATACATCTGTATAAAACATTAAGAATCTCTTCGCAGATTTATAGTCTTAATACTCTTAGGTGGGAGGCAGAGCAAGATGGTGGAGGGAATGCATCCCTGGGTCAACTCTCCTCACAGTTTCAGGTGAGAGTAGGGGGGACCAGATCTTTCCCTGCGTAGAGTGCTGGCACAGACAAGCAGCGCAGGGCACGCAGCAAGGAGGTGAATTTCTGGATTGGAAGTGTAGCCCAGAACTACAGTGTCTGTCAGAAAAAACTCAGGGCAGCAGCTGAAATGGTGCCAGCTGCAACCAGCAGCACAAGGTCTGCGGCTGGTGCCCTGAGAGCCAGAAACCAATCCCTCCCCCACAAAGGACTTCTGTGCCCAATACATGGGGAGTTTGGGTGTTTCGTGGAGAGAGCGGTGAGGCGTGGACTCCTGAGCAGAATTTGGCAGCCAAAAAGGGGAGCCATTTGGACCTGGTTTGGGGCATCAGGGATCCAGGCAATCAGACAGAAATTTAAGGGGAAGGGATCTGCTCAGGAACTGATCCATCCTGTAATTTTGGAAGTCTGTGTGGAGCTGCACAGATGCGGTGACCCACGGGGGAATCAGTTCTCTTCCTACAAACATTAAAAAGTCTTTTGTGTGCACTGCTGGGGGAACCAGAGGTAACCAGCCCCTCCCCTCACAGAAATGGACTGAAAGTGGCAGGTGCAAAAAGCACCCAGCCCTTTTCCCAAAATTCCCCAAACCCAGGAAATTCCCAAAATTTCCTGTTTGAGGGGAAACTAGGAGTTGAGTGGAAAATCTGGTGAAGTGTGGACTCGTGTATTGAGTTTGGAGGATAGATAGGAGTGGACAGTCAGCCAGGAACCAGATGTAATGTAAAACTCCAAATATGGCGTGTCCATAACACCCCTCTTATGAGTGTGGAGAGCCCAATCTCACCTGCGGCCAGCCATTGGGCATCTGAAGCTGGTCCAGGATGCCCTACACTTTATAGGAACTGTTGTAGGGAGAATCTGTGCAACCTGCCAGCAAAGACCCCCCCCCTTTTTTTTTCTTGGTTTTAGCTTAGGGTGACCAGATTTTAACATCGTTAAGGCGGGACAACATGGCCGGGGTGCGGGGCAGGGGATGGGGTAGGGCAGGACCTGACAATGCAAACTTCGATGAGCAGTTCTTGATAATCACTTCTCAGCAATTATTTGTTATTATTATAGTTTAACATTATCAAATTA
>CAUYQV010066117.1:0-81410 GCA_963574575.1 Galagoides demidoff
CTAAGGTGGCGGGTTCAAATCCAGCCCAGGCCCACCAAACAACAATGACGGCTGCAACCACAAAACAGCCGGGCATTGTGGCAGGCGCCTGTGGTCCCAGCCACTTGGGAGGCAGAGACAGGAGACTTGCTTGAGCCCCAGAGTTGGAGGTTGCTGTGAGCTGTGGGGCGTGCCACAGCACTCTACCCAGAGGAACAGCTTGAGGCTCTGTCTCAAAAACAAACAAACAAACAAACAAACAAACAAAAAAAAAAACAGTAAGGAGATCAACACGAACCAAGGGGAAAGTTAAGTAGGAGATGAGGCAAGAGAAGTAGAAAGAGAGATATAGGGATGCTACATCATACAGCAGTGATTTTCAACCAGTGTACAAAAGTGTACTGTGAGAGGATCTTAGGTGTGCCATGAAAATTTTAAAGACGATTTATTAAATTAATTTTTGACAGAAGTTCAAAGTACAGTTAAGTATTCCTTTTTTATTTTTTTAATCAACGTAATTTAAGTGTGCCACAGAAGTTTAACTAGAGGTGCAAGTGTACTATGAGATAAAAAAGGCTAAAAAACATCGTCATGAGCTATAGTCATTTTAAATGACTTTGGCTTTTAATGAAATGCAGAACTACTAGAGGGTGATCACTAACTAGCAACTATGTCAAGGACATTAGGTAGGGAGATAATGGCAAATATGCCATTGTAATTATACAGTACAAGATGATGATAACTTATGCCAGGAGCAACAATGAAGGTGGTATAATAAAAATACATTTTCTCTAGTAGGTGATAAAATCCATCAATGAATCAAGTGTAGGGTGTGACATTAAAAGGAACATAAAAGACAAAATCAAGAATTCTGGCCTAAGTATAAGAAGGATGAAGACGCCCTTAGCTCAGATGGAGAAAACTATGTACAGCAGAAATGGGAGCTGGAAAAAAGGAAGAGCATCAATTTTGACCATCTTAATGTTAAGATGTCTATTAGACACCTAAATGAAGATTTTGAAATATGACTTATACATGTTAAAAGAGTGAAAAATATCAGTAAATACAGTCATGAGCTTTGCAGAATATAAGGAAAAATTAAAAGCAAGTTTTTCTTTAGAAAATAAGTGGAAATAGACAGTAATAAAAAGATTTTCAAAATAAGAAGGGTTGAGTATATCTGACAAAATTAAAAAGGGCAGATTTCACTATAAAAATTAAAGCATAACACTTTCCTATGCAGGTAATGAATTCTCTGAGATTGATATTAAAAGAAATTTATCTTAAGAGTTTTTTAAAGAAACACTAACAGAATAGATTATGAGTTAGCTTTCTTAAAACTTTTATTTTACAATTATTTGATAAAAACTGAGGCTATAAAAACAAATTACCTATGAAGACTTAAATAGCATTGTCCATCTATTATTTGCATTCAGAATTATCACCTTAGCAGTAATAGCTGGAGTTTAATTTGTCAAAGCAAGAGCATCATCTAATTTATTTCAGAAGAAAGGAACCAGAGGAAGGACAGTGGGTGGGGAGGAAGAAGATAGGAACTTATTAAATTTAACAGAGTGTTGAGGAGAAACTACATAAAATAAAATACTCAAATATGGTGGATATGACATAATAGATAATGTGAAGTCTACTGTAATGTGATGTCTACTGTAATTTTTGTAACAGCTACTAAAAATATTACTGACTGAAAAAAAACCTGTCAAAACACTAATTATGGACAGAGGTTCATTAAGACACAGGAACAGTAGACATCACAAATTTTTAATAATAAGATCAAACACGAATTAAAAACTTAAAGAATTAAGGTACTTCTATCACTAAAATTTTTAGTAGTCACTTATTATAAAACATTTTGGCATTCACATCAATATGCAGAAACTTTCTGCCTAAAAATCAGAGTTAGGGAAGGGAAAAAAAAAGGAATTACACTGTATGTCAACCACTGACTTTCCACTCCATCATCACAAATCACATTTAGAATACACTGTTATTGTAAAAAGCTTAAGCAAAGGAGGAAGCACATTTCTAACAGACACAATTCTGCAAGATAAATTCAAAGGCTGAAGAGCAAAAGAAATGTTTTAAGTATTCATAATCATAGAAGTAAAGAACTAAATCAAAATTTAAATTAGATCTCTTGTGCTAGTAACTTCACATGGACTTAAAATTTTGTAGACATTTTAAGGGTTAAAAAGTTCTACTTATCCCTGTATTTACCACTTACAAATTCAGTCTTTCTTCAAAAGACAAAATCCTAAATCCCAAAGCTGTTCTTAAAAACAATAAAATTTAAATCTAACTTTGGGGTAATTTATCTAATTAAAATAAATTTTCAAGTCTCAAAATGACAAACATCACAAACAAGTTAAATGACATTTGGCTACACATAATAAACAAAATCTATTGTGTGATAGGAAAAACAACAAAAGTAACTTTATTTTTAATTTCTAAAGTTTATGAAGCATTAGATAGGCCATCTGCCGTCAGCAGACCAAAAATATATGTATCTTTAGTAGGAAAAAAATCAGATAACACAAGTAATGTTTTATAATAAGGATATTATATACTACCTTAGATTTGAATCAGTCATCAAAAGAGGAAAAATATAAAATTATTTAATTAGATATTTAGCTCATTTTGTCTCCATGATATCTGCTTTTATACAGATTAAATGAAGCTGACTGAAAGTTTAAACCTAAGAACAATGTTTTTTAAAAATATAAAATAAGCACCACATCATATGTAAACTTTAAATCTATTCAAATTTTTTTAAATAGTCTACCTGAATCCTCCTGGGCTTCTTGAGTTTCACCATCATCTGTTACCTCTAACTCTTTCACAAAATTTGAAGGAAACAATCCCAACTTGTTGTTCAGGATTCCACTCCACCAGCCTTCTTCTACCTGAAAGAGTTCACAAATCAGGTATCATAAAAATTTCTTTTCATGTAAAATCTTCACCCTATGGGAAAATTAAGCTTAATTAATAAAGCAAAGTTAGCAATGTAAAATATTCCCTTTAACACTTAAGAAAACAAGATAAGGAAAATATATATAAAGTAGATTAAATCTAATTGGATTAATAATCATATATGGGATTAAACATTATCAACAGCACTTTGCCACATTTACAAGGAGAATTTGCAATCAAACACAATCTATAAGTAAATACTTTTCATGAAAATATCAGACAACTAAGTAAAATGTTTGAACAACAAGAAATATAGTTCTGTTTTGGAATGTCACTCAAAGCGTTGGTTTGTAAACATGACATATTTGGAAATTTTTGATTTGAGAAAGTTTGATGATATAACTTCCTAAATGGCACAGAAAAATCATTAAACCTCTTACTTCAATAGTTGTTATCAACCAAAATGTGAAAAACAATTTCTTACTTTCAAAAATCTAAATATCAGGTTCTATCAAACATCACCCTCCAAACAGAAATATCCTCATGAATCAAACGCTTCAGAAAAATATTTGTACACACTAATCACAAGTTACTCAAATTCCATTAAATTATTTAATAAAATATTCAGTAACTATTTGAAAATATATAGCTCCTACTAAAGATGCTAAGGGATTTTAATGGAAAAAACAACTTTTAATAAATTATTCACTATCAAAATTTACTTAGCAGAAATTTACTTAGCAGCAGTACATGCAATATCATAACTAGAACAGAGGACTTTTTTCCATTTAAAATATTTTTTAATGTTTTCCGTTTTGTCAGAATTGCAAAACAAACTTTTACATAAGACATTCATCTAACAGGTACTCACAATATATAAGCTATGGTTATTAACTACCAGGGAAAGGTTCAAACTTGCATTTGTGAAATCCAGTTCTTGAACAATCTCAAGAAAAAATGCAAACAGCAGATGGTAATACAATGTAAGAAGCATTCTAACAAAGGTATGAATTAAATGCTATAAAATTACAAAGAGTTGAAAGAATCAAAAAATGCTCCCCTAAAAATAAATAACCAAACCAAAAAAAGAAGAAAGCCCACTTGATATTAAAAGCTGAATAATAGTTTTCCAATAAAAAGTACATAAAAATATAGTAACTTAAAAAAAATTATTTTGGCTAAATACAGCAGCTCATGCCTGTGATCCTAGCACTCTGAAAGGAGGAGGAGGATCACTTCAGCGCAGGAGTTTGAGATGAGCTTGAGTCTGAGCAAGAGCAAGAGCAAAAGCAAGACCCTATTCCTACTAAAAATAAACAAATAGCTGGGCATTGTGGCAGGTGCCGTAGTCCTAGCTATTTGGGAGGCTGAGGCAGGCGGATCTCTTAAACCCAAGAATTCGAGGTTGTTGTGAGCTAGGCTGACACCACAGCACTTTAGCCTATAGCAACAAAGACTCCATCTCAAAAAAAAAACATATTATTTAATTAATTGATTGATTGAAGGCCAAGAACAGTGACTCATGCCTGCAATTCTAGCACTCTGAGAGGCAGAAACAGAAGGATTACTTGAAGCCAGGAGTTTGAGACCAGCCTGGAAAACATAGTTAAGACTCCATCTCTACAAAAAAAATAAAACAAGTTAGCTGCACATGGTAGTGAGCACCCCTAGCTACTCAGGAGGCAGAGACAGGGAGATTGTTTGAGCCCAGGTGAAGCTGTAGTAAGCTATGATCACACCACTGCACTTTGAGACTGGGCCTCAAAGCAACACACGGCCTTCTAGATCACTAAGTGTGAACCCTCAACTGAATTCAAACTATAAAGGAAATAATAATACATAAGGTTTGGATTCAGTCAAAAGGCCATACATGTATGTCTCCCCAAGATTCCAAGTTCCCCACCACTAGAAAGTGGCTAGAATACAAGCTCTTTGAAGAAGGAAGGAAAGGCAGTATGAAGAGTTCGAAATTTTTAGCACACCTTAGGCACCAAAGTGATTTAAACCAGGTGTGTGATGGGGCTATGCTGATCAAACTGGAACAGACACAACAAAGGGAACCAAAGGTCAGAGAACTATAATCTATACCTAGAACCCCAACAGGCAGCAAGTGAATAGCTAGGGTTATTTAAGGAATTCTTAGGAGGCAAAAAAATACAGTGGTAAAAACTCAAAGAACAGAATGCACAGATTCATATTCATGCCCCCCCAGGTGTCAGGCATATGGACTCAGGCAAAGATGGCTGTAACACAATCTCCCATCCCACAGATGTTATCTTGACATTCCTCCCAATAAGAAGTAGTGGTCTTTGTCCTCTACCCCTCTAATCTCAGTGGCCTGTAACTCACTTGTAAGCAAAAGAATATTAATGAAAGTGACAATATTATTTCCAAAGCTAGACTTTAAAAGGCAATGAAGCAAACACCATGTATACAAATGCTTACACTTAACAGCTGTAAACTGCCAATAATTGTGACTACCCTGAGATCCCATAAAGCTACTCCAATTGGCAGGTGTAGTCTTCAAAGCTTCTAAGCACTAGATGTGTGAGCTAAAGAGAATTCCTATGACTCTACCAGTCCCCAGCTTTGAATCTCCAGCTAAGGCCCCCAGACATCATAGAACACAGACAAGTTAAACCCACTGTGTCCTATCTGAATTCTTGACCCACACAGCCTGTAAACATAATAAACAGTTGTTCTCTGCCAACTAAGTTTGGAATGGCTTAGTTTGTAGCAGTAGTAACTAGGCTAGCCAATCACTTTCTGTGATTCAATCTCATAAAGAGGATAAAATGAGGATAAAAATGCCTATCTTGTTAGACTATTTATAACTTTAAAGGAAGTAATAAATCTGGAATACTTAGCACAATGCTTCAGACATAATACAGGCTCAAAAAATGTTAACTATTATTCTATTACCACCAGGTGTAAATAAAATAGAATTGCCTTTTGTGTAAACAAATTGGATGTTTACTTAAACAAAAATTAGTGATAAATTACATTACAAGATGTTAGGACAATAAATCAATCCTTGTTACTATATATATAATGACATACTTTGAAAATGGTGTCAGCAGCCAAATAAAAACTTTACTACTTGTTCAGTGATAAAAGCAGAGATGTGGAAAGTTATTTTAAAAATATTTTAAAATCTCATCGTAAGATACTAAAATGCAGAAAAGTATTTTTTATTTATTAATTTTAAATGTGAAAATCCAAACAAGGGAACTTTTTTTTTTTGAGACGGAGCCTCAAGCTATCCCCCTGAGTAGAGTGCCATGGCATCACAGCTCACAGCAAACTCCAACTCCTGGGCTCAAGCGAGTCTCCTGCCTCTGCCTCCCAGGTAGCTGGGACCACAGGCACCCGCCACAACACCCGGCCATTTTTTTTTTAGTTGCAGCCATCATTGTTGTTTGGCGGGCCCAGGCTGGGGATTCGAACCTGCCACCTTAGGTGTATGTGGCTGGCGTCTTAGACGATTGAGCCACAGGCGCCGAGCCATTGTTTTCTTTTTTTTTTTTCCCAGTTTTTGGCCGGGGCCAGGTTTGAACCTGCCACCTCTGGTATATGGGGCCAGCATCCTACTCCTTTTGAGCCACAGGAGCCACCCAGAAAACTGTTTTTATTAAAAAGATTCTGTTTTGTGTTCCTTTACTATAGGAAAGGTAAAACTACTTCTATTTCACTGTTCTGTACCTATAGTGAATTCAGAATCAAAGAAAAGGTTCATTTATGTTCTCAGCTACTTAGATTACATTAATTTTAGCTTTAAAAAGGTATTTCTATTCCTAAAGGCAGCACACACACGATATAAATATTAGGTACATAGCAAGTATAAAATTTAGTAGTTAAAAAAACTTAAAGCTTATAAGTTATAACTTAAAACTTAAAAGTTATAATTTTAAATTATTTTGAGCCATGAGAAGAATGTGGCTATATAGCTAGTTACACAGTGTACAGCTGCAACTTCTGCTTTTCTCATTACAAATTAAATCTCTTCCTCATTCTTGGCCTGTTAATGATTAACAAAGGCCAAATAGAGCCAGAAGGAAGACCCCTGAAGACCATTACCTATCTTTATAGAATGTTACAGCAATCTTCCTTGGACTATATAGCAAGCTGTAACCAATCAAATCACTATACTATATGTACTGATCTTACGTAAAAAATGTTGTAACCTCCTTAGCTTCACTATTCTCTGAGTATATAGGTCAGCAGTTTTCAACCTGTGGGTCACTACCCATTTGTAACAATGAAAATACATCCTGCATATCAGATATTTACGTTATGATTCATAACAGTAGCAAAATTAGTTACAAAGTAGCAACGAAACTAATTTTATGGTTGGGGGTCACAACAACGTGAGGAACTGTATTAAAGGGTCATGGCACTAGGAAGGTTGAGAACCAAGGATGTAAGTGAAACCTTAATTCTCCCACTTTGGAATGCTAACCCAAACCCATTCTTTTGGAGTCTCTGCGACTATCCTCAAGGTTTGCATGCAAAGAAACTCTATTCTTGGGTCTATTTTTTGAATTTCATTATTTAAAGTTGACACAAGGATGAGAAAAGAAAATCTATAGCTTAAAGTTTTATTTAAAAACAAAGTAACAAAAAAACGCAAAGTAACAAAAGTTCTCACAAAAAATTCAATATTCTTAAAAAGCATTTTTCTAAACCCCAGAGCATCAATTATAATTGGTGCTTTATTTCTAACACATCTAACTTTACCTCTTCATTAATATCAATAATATCTCCCACTTTCAGCTCCAGTTCATCTTCATTTTGTGGCATGTATTCAAAAAGAACTTTACACTGACGCTTCTTGCTCTCTAAAAGCAATAAAAAATTAGGTTAAGAAAGATTTTAAAAAGCATCTTAGTTTATAGAACTTAAGGTATTAAATAAAAACAAAACACACGAACATTCTAAACAGCTAACCACAATTAAGTCTGGTTGACTTCTGACCTTCCCTTCACACTATAAGGTATTCACCCACAAACAAATTCAATACAAATAAGGTATAAGGCTTCAGACAATGGAATATATTAGTATATCTGATCCCACCAATTAAACAAAAGCAAAGTATCCACTGCCAATTTGAGACTAGAAAAATATATAAAGAAGAACACTTTGGCCACAAAAAGTTTACCACAGACAAATCCTCCAGGTTAGTGATTTTCAGAATAGCTCCTAATCAAAGTCTAGAAATACTATGTAAAATGCACTACTTTTAAGGTTGCCATAAAGAGGCAAAATGTATATATTTAAATGTATCATCTTGAATGATTCTTATTTTCAGACAAAAATCAAACTCATAGGCTCAGTGCCCATAGCTCACCGAGCAGAGCGCCAGACACATACACCAAGGCTGGTGGGTTCGAGCCCAGCCTGGGCCTGCTAATGGACACTGACAACTGCAACCGAAAATAGCCCGGTGTTGTGGCAGACGCCTATAGTCCCAGCTACTCAGGAGACTGAGGCAAGAGAATTGTTTAAGCCCAGGAGTTTGAGATTGCTATGAGATGTGACACCACAGCACTCTACCAAGGGCAATATAGTGAGACTCTCAGGAAAAAAAAAATCAAACTCATATTGGTAAACATAAAAGTAATTCTACTTTAGTTTTTCAAACAAGCTTTATTTACTCAGAAATGATGACTTATAACCATCCAGGCTTGCATTCTCAACTTCTTTATAAGCTCTAAGAATTAACTCAGACTCGCACCCATCTTTAAAAGTGAATCATGAAGCAGCTGTGGATAGTTGATTAAAGGATTACTTCTTGCTACTAAGTGTGTTTCTCATTTTCACAGCAAAAGTATCACCTGGTAGCTTGTTAGAAATGCAGTGTCTCAGGGTCTACCCTAGACCTACTTGTTTCGGACTAAAAAACAAATCCCCTCAAAATTCATGTATTAAAACAATCACCAATATGTATTTCACGGTAGGGACTTTGGGGAGACAATTAAGGTCAAAGGAGGTCATAATGGTAGGGCCTTAATCAGAAAGGTCTAATATCCTTATAAAAAAAAAGAAAAGTCAGAACTACTATCATAAAAGAAGAGGAGACCATTAGCCCACCACTGCCCTCCCGGACCCTCCAGCCAAAAAGAAGGAACATGTAAGGAAGAGTTCTCATGATTTAATCACTTCCCAAAAAGGATTCACCTCTTAATACTACCACAGCGGGGATTAAGTTTCAACATGAATTTTGGAAAGAGCCATCATTAAAACCATGGCAGTAGCCATTAAACAATTTTGATGAATTAATAAACAAGTGGTAGGACTAACTATATAATAGCATCAGTGCCAAACAATATCATCCCAAGAATGTCTATCCTCTATCAAGAGCCTACCACCAACAATTCTGATAAGATTTATCTTAATAATTTAAATATACACTTAAAGAACCAATAGAACTTGAAAAAGAAACATGCACATTAAGCAATTAAGAAAACTTGAATACATAATGAAGTAGTAAAATATTTAGTACCATCTATAAATATTCCAAAATTTATTAGGAAGAACAGGTTTGAACTGCAGCAGGTGTAGAAGGCTCAAAGAAGAAATAGTAACAGAATTATGCAATGAAAGCTGAATAAGATACAAGAAGGCAGGATACCAGCAAAAACGGATTTGGTGTAATACAAGGATACTAAGGAGACATGCCAGCCGAGGAGAATCCTAAGAAGTAATCTAGACAGACTAATTTCACTACATCTAATCATGATCATAAACACCTCCAAATAAACTTTTTATAAAGAAAGACATCATGCTAGGCAGTAGTGTTATACTGAATTGGAAACAGGTTCAAGTGTAGTTCTTATTATTTCACCTATTTTCTTTAGGAATCAACTTCCTGAGTGATAAAAATAAAAAAGTTGAACCAAATGTAGATAACCACTACATTCACTTTAGCTCTGACATTCTGTGGATCTATTTACTTGTTTATTGAGACAAAATAAATCAAACTAAATTCCTAAAACCAAACAAAAAAAATTACATGCAACATACAGCATGGAGGTATATAGCAGACATGACAATCAAGTAGATAGAAAAATTAAGATTATCCAGATAAAAAAAAAAAAATATTATCCAGATAAGAAACAGTTGTACCTCTAAGTCTTTTTAGGCTTCTTAAAGGAATAATTTGTGTCTGGTTCATTTTAAAATACAATCAAAGTAAATATTAACCATAATTTTTTAACTAGCCTAGAGTTTACAGTAAATTTTTCAAATATCACCCTTCCTCAGGTCTTAAATTTTTATGCTAATAATGTAAAGGATAATAGTTTCATGCATACTGCAGGAAAACTTCTCATCTCTTTTATTATTATCAAGTCCCTACATACTTTTGCAGGCTGTTGCCATAACCTTGAGAAAATATGTTCACTTATGTGTTCTTTGTAGTTAGAGCTTCCTAGGCAAGGAGAAAATGATACATATTATTGAAAAGAAAAATGCATTTTGCTCAGTGGGTGTTCTTGAAAGAAGGAAATCCTTTATCTCTAATAATTTTAGACCTTTAAAACAATGGGATTTGCTTCATTTTCAAGAGTTATCACTACGTTTTAAAACAGGAGTAATATTCATTAGCTCCTACCCCACGTATATCAATTAAGTTTGAGTAGCCTACAGATATACATTTATACTTACATATCTACTTATATACTTATATTGAAAAGAAAAATGTACTTATATATGTACATATATACTTATGAAAAATGTACTTATATTGAAAAGAATAATGTACTTATATATGTACATATATACTTAGGTTGAAAAATGTACTTATTTATGTGTATATAAGTAGATATATAAGTATAAATGTATATATGTAGGCTACTCAAACTTAATTGATATGCCTGGGGTAGGGACTAATGAATATTACTCCTGTTTTAAAATATATTGATAACTCTTGAAAATGAAGCAAACCCCATTGTTTTAAAGGTCGAACATACATATATACTTATATAATTAAGTTTGAGCAGCCTACATGTATACATTTATATACATGTGTATACACGTAGGCAACTCAAACTTAAATATATATATAGTTGTTATTGTTTGGGTTTTTTTGGTTTTGAGACAGTCTCACTATGTCACCCTCAGTGGAGTAACATGTCATCACAGCTCATAGCAACTTCAAACTCTTGGGCTCAAGTGATCCCCTTGCCTTAGCCTAGCAAGCAGCTGGGACTACAGGCGCCCACCACAATGCCCAGCTATTTTTAGAGACAGGGTCTCACTCTTGCTCAGGCTGGTGTCAAACTCATGAGCTTAGGCAATCCACCCACCTCAGCCTCCCAGAGTGCTAGGATTAAAATAGGCATGAGCCACGGCACCTGGCCTAGCCAAAAAGTTGATTTTTCCCTTTTACACTAAGCATGATTTTTTCAAAGCAGTTTGCAAATTATTTGCAAAGGAATTTTTCATTTTTTCCAAAGAAAGAGTAACATTGACTCAAAAACATCAAAATAGCTATTAGAGAATGTGGGTCATTTATTTTTTAAAAAGAACAAAGTTCATATTTAAATAGGGTTTATTCATAAGCTAAGGTGACTGCCTATGCCAAATTCATCTTTAATTCATAGAACAATTAAGGAGAATTTCAAGATTTTTTTACAATTCAGATTACGCACACATCTACCTAAAAATAGTGGTTGGTAAATGTTCATTCCTACAATGTATCAGAACACATGCTAAGTACAAAAAAATAGAACAAAGTTGTCAACAAAGGATGCATGAAATTAAGTCCATTTAAAAAAAACTATAACTAGTATTTTCTTAATACAAACTCTACATACTTTTTCAGATCTACAAAGAAATTGGTGGTTAAAAAGAAGTATATTTTAAAAATCATTATTATATAAGTAAAGCTATTAACAAGGAAGAGGATACAAAAGTACAAGAAAGGGACACATTTCATGTGTTTTGTGTACCTTCACAAACATCTCTCCACACAAAAAAATTACTATCTCATTACCAATGAGAAAAGAGGAATTCAAAAGTTAACCCATCTAATATCACAGAGCTAAAATGATGCAAATAAAAAATTATATCCACTCCTAGTATATTATACTTACTTTTAAGCTTTTTATCTTTCCACCATAGCATGCTACTCCTTTACAGATTACAAACTGCTTTTAACATAGCTCATGAAGTCTAGTTACATTGGATCCTTATTCCTGCAAAATACTATGTACTTGCTTATTTCCACTGGTCTGCCAAAGATTGCTATTCAACCTAGAAGGCTATACTCCCCAATTTTCATGTGAATTATAGATGTCCTACCTAAAGAAAAGCTTAACTACAGCTTTCCTGACAATGCCAGTATAGAACTGCCCCTTCATCTAAATCATCACTGCCCACTATGTCTCTAACATAGTTCTGAACAGTATTAAATATTATAATAATAATTTCAAGCACTATAATTACTTAGCATGTTAATCCTCTAACATGCTGTGAGGTAATTATTACTATCATCCCCATTTTGTAGCAACTTAATATTCACCCTCGCTAAACTATAAGTTGTGAATCATGATCTGTACCTAGCATCATGTGGCAAACTTAACTGCCTATATCAATACTGTTTCCCATGATCGTGATCATAGTACCCACAGACATTAAAGCATAGGACACAAAGGAGTCCAAAAATTTCAGGAAACTTTTTAAGAGTTTCATTTTTGTTTTTTTTTTTGAGACTGTCTCACTACATCATCCTTGGTAGAGTGCTGTGGCATCACAGCTCACAAACTCTTCGGGCTTAAGTGATTCTCTTGCCTCAGCCTCTCAAGAAGCTGGGACTACAGGGCTCACAATACCCGGCTACTTTTTTTGCTGTTGTTGTTGTTGTCATTGTTCATTAGTTGGCCCATGAAGGGTTTTGAACCAACCAACCTGGGTGTGTGTGGCTGTTGCTGTAACCACTGTGCTACAGGTGCTGAGCCAAGAGTTTTGTTTTTTAAAAACAAAATAAATTGTGTAAAATTTCACACATAATAAGACGTGACCTTGCCATGTTCTTTCACTACTAGAAAGGAAAATTCTTAATTTTCAAATGTGGAACTCATCATGAATGGTTAAGTTTTTCATGTCTGAAAAATAAATCTAAGTATTTAGATCAAGCAAAGCTCTTAAATTGTGGAACCATTTCTCACTGAGGATTGTTTTTAGTCTTTCCATCTAATCCTAAAATAAGACCATTTCCTACTCAAAAGATGGGAGGCAGAATGCTAAAGCTTCAGAGATAATAGCAAAAGGATTTCTGATATACTTCTGGATTCCATTCAGTTCTACTGAAGGATTAAAATTTATTTAACTAGTCAAAAATTTTTATCGATTTTTCACCAATTAGCAAAGAAAATCATCAAATGTTAGGAAACACAGTGATTCAGCTATGTGCCATAGGGTTGAAACTCCAAATACTGTTTTTGCATCCTCCGTAGTAAAAATACCATAATTCTGAGGCCATTAAATGAAGCTATTCAAGACATTAACTATACTGCTGATACAGACTAGATTAAAGATGGGGTTTCTTTTTAGTATGAATAATATTGGTAGTTGTATCCACTACTTTAACAATACAATGAATCAGTCAAATTAACTAATAGTTAACTTTAAAAATGAGATTTAATAATGACAGAAAAACAGGAAAGCAAAAATAACCTGCTTCCTGTTTTAAATGTTAGCTGATAACAAATGACGGATTTAGTCATTTAGTCATTACATGTAGCACATGTACTTAAAAACAAGTTATGAGGATCCTTAAGGAAAAAATCCTAAGCCTCCTGGTGCTAACTATAATGGTCTTTTGTTCTTATAAGAAAAAGAAGTATGCTTAGTGTCCTTAGGAAAGGTAAAATTTACTGTGCTCTTTCCTATTAGAAGATAAAATGAATAAAATATTCAGAACCTTGAACTTCTTTATCTAGTCTCTACTTAAGTTATCCCTTTATAATTCCACAAAGCAAAAGAAAGTTGTAAATAGGACAGAAGTCACAAATAACCCTTCCATGGGTCTAAAACTTATCCCTAAACACAGAAATTATATATATAATATGTATATATATAAAGATTCAGCTACACTTCTACAATTTTGTCCCACAATCTCTAAGCAAACAGTGTGAGAGTTCAAGATCACGAGAACAGCTGTTAACTATCCACCTTTAGGTAGTTAGGCTGAAGGCAGTATAGATGATATATAAAGATTGTTTGGACATTGCATTTTTCTGAAAAACAAAGAACAAATGAAAACTTTTAATTGATCTCAATGTCATGAAATGTTTCATTTTTATGAAAATATGTTTTCAGTTTATGAAAATAATCAAAGGAGATATAACCCTAGGTGTACAGGTTTTCCCAAACTTGACATACCAAGTAAGAGCTAGAGATACAAGAGGACCCTACAAAATGATGAACAGACTTATATTTTAAAATTTGGGAAATACACATAAACAAAATTTCTTTACTGCAGAGTACTTGGTACCATGGGAATTTACAGACCAGAATTTGAAAATCACTAATCCAAGGTAAATATAGTAAAATAGTCATTTACTACTTATTAAATAAAATTAATCACAGTAAGTATTCAATTTCCCAACAGAATTCAGGTTTTACTATGTTAAACACCTGATATCTGCCCCATAAAAAAGTAATTCTTTGTACACGTAAAGTATTTTATACCTTAATAGATTTTTTCCCATATTCTAAATTGAGAACAATATTATTTGTCTGTTTTGCCACTTTCTCACCAGCAGCAAAATACAACTCACAAGAATTTAAAATATCTTTCTGAAGCCAAGGGTAATGGCTCACTCCTATAATCCTAGCACTCTGATAGGCCAAGGAGTATGGATTGCTTGAGTTCCCGAGTTAAAGACCAGCCTAAGCAAGACTGATCCTATCTCTCCTAAAAATAGGAAAAAACTAGCTAGGCGTCATGGCAGGTACCTGTAGTCTCAGCTATTCAGGAGGTGAAGTGAGAAGATGGCTTGAGCCCAAGAGTTTGAGACTGCTGTGAGCTATGATGTCTCAGCGCTCTACCCAGATCAACAGAGTGAGACTCTCTCACAAAATAAAAAGTAGGAAAGAAATATTATGAAATTGTAAGACCAACTCAAACCCATACCTTACTTCAAATATAATGCTCTCTCTCTTTGCCAAGTTGTTCTCCTATCATAATTTACTCAGAACCAAATCCTTAAAGGACACTCTCTTGGGCCAACCATCTTCTAATCAGAAGGTTTATGTTTAGATATCTAGCAATTAAAGAAAAGTCATTATCAAAATTCTTGTATCCATACTGCTAAGAATCAGTAGACAGTTCAGCATCCTATTAAATAAAGAATATTCAAACTCAGTTAAAATAAAGTTTAATCAGCCAGGTGCAGTGGCTCATGCCTGTAATACTATCACTCTGGAAAGCCAAGTGCGAAGATTGCTTGAGCTCAAGAGTTTAAGACCACCTTGAGGAAGAGTGAGATGATGTCTCTACTAAAAGAATAGAAAAATTAGCCTGGTGTTGTAGCAGTAACCTGTAATCCCAGCAACTTGGAAAGTTGAGGCAAGAGGACCGTTTAAGCCCAGAAGCTTGAGGATCCTGTGAACTATGATGCCATGGCATTCTAGCCTGGATGAACAGAGTGAGACTTTGTCTCAAAATAAACAAACCAACAAACAAACAAAAAAATAAAAATAAAGTTTAATCATTCAATAGAGTTTGTAAGATGATTAAGAAAACAATGCCTCACGTTTTAATTTATAATTCCTATAGATAGCTGTCAGCTATTATCAGTATGAATTATTAGTATGCTATTGACTGCATATGACTAAATATTAAGATTGACTATATAGGCCAGTATTAGTCATGAGAATAAGCAGGAACTTACTGCCTTCTGCTATAAAAGGCAGAACTAAGTTTTCTTAATTTATAGACAGTTATAAAATATTCTTCTATTTTCATGTAACTAAGCAGGAAAAGAATTATTTACATACTCTTCTTAATGTTTTTGGTTTGTGGATGTGGCTGAATTCCTCCAGCTGGAAGTCCATAGGTGCTTATTCGTTGTACAAGACTTGCTACATTCCCATGCCTTTCCCGTTTGATCGGCAAATTGTCATCCTTGGATTCTGTCTCTCTTTTAATTTCCTACAAAAGAAGGAAATCAAAATTGGCAAGTTATATTTTATCTAAATCAAATTCTCAAAGGTAAAATATCAAAAGATAGCTATATCAATTACTGTAAAAATCATTCAGTAGTTGTGAATCTTTTGCTCTGCCCAAAGATATCTAAAGAATGGAAAATATTTTGGTAACAGTGATTCACTATGAGTATAAGTCTTACCAGAACTGGAGCTGAAGGTGGGAGGCTGTACCACTCACCCAACATACAATGAAATACTGAGATATGCAGACCAACAATAAGATAATAAATCTAAGTAAGAGGTGAGCAAACTTTTTCTATAAAGTACCAGACTGAAAATAGTATAGACATTTTAGAATTTGCAGGCCATATGCTCTCCATTACAACAGCCAACTCTACTACGTACAGTGTAAATGTGGTTGGATGTCTAGGTGATTAAATATAGCTATGTTTCAATAAAACTTTATTTATGGGCTCTAAAATTTTAATTTCACTGATTTTTATATATCATGAAATATTACTGTTGATTATTTTTCTAACCACTTATAAAATTCATAACTAGCATTCTTAGCTCATGGACCTTACAAAAACAGGTAGTATTTAGACTTGTTTTGTGGGCTATAGTTTAATGGCTCTTGTTCTAGGTCACAGGTACAACAGAAGAAATGTGAACCAGCAGGGAAAAAAGTGTAAAATCTTACTAGAAGACATTTTTTAAAAATCCACATATCAAAACAAGGCTATGCCATGCTCAGTAACTGAAAACACAATGTCACAAACATATTGATTCTCCCTAAGAAAACATTTTAATAATAGAATGCAATAAGTATACTAAAGATTTGGAGTAGCAATTTAGTAAGTTGTTTCTAAATTTATATAGAAGAACAAAAAACCAAGAATAAACAAAATACTTCAAGAAAAAGTTCATGACTGCATTAATGTACACAGCTATGATTTAATTAAAAAAAAAAAAAAAGAAAGAAAAAAAGTGCAGGGACTTTTTTTTAAACCAAAACAGAAAACAATAATGAGATAATAAATTAGTTTGGTACTGTCATAAAAACAAACACACTGATAATCAAAACCTAAAGTTATAGGCAATCCAGAAAAGGTGAAGAATGATGGAATCTTAAAATACATAGCTCATAAAAATACATGTGCCACACTGATGAGGCAGGGAATAAAATAGGATTCCTAGCCAGGCATGGTGGCTCACCCTGTGATCCTAGCACTCTGGGAGGCCCAAGAGGATGGATTATCAAAGCCCAGGATTTCAAGACCAACCTAAGCAAGAGCAAGATTCTATCTCTTCTAAAAAATAGCAAAATTAACTGGTGTTGTGGGGAAGTCTACAGTCCCAGCTATTTGGGAGTCTGAGGCAAGAGGATCCTGTAAGCCCAGGAGTTTGAGGTTGCTGTGAGCTATGATACCCTACCCAGGGAAACACAGTGAGAGTCTGTCTAAAAAAAAAAAGAAAAAAAAGAGTGAAGTTCTCATAGCATATTTCTGATCACAAAAACATCACCAGACTTCTAAACAAAAATCAAAACATTTGCTAATATTAAACACTGAAGTAAATGAGATATGTATATATTTAAGAAAGTTTAATAAAAACAAGTAAATTTATCCACTTATTCCAGTTCAGGTAGCCCGGGCCTATCCCAGAAGCACAGAGTGCCAGGCAGGAACCAGCCCTGAAGAGGATGCCATCTTATCACAGGGTACACTCACACTGTCACACTCGGACTGGAACAATTCAGACATGCCACTTCACCTCACATGCCTACTGGGAATGTGAGAAGAAACTGGAGTACCCAAAGAAAATCTACGCAGACATGAAAATGTAGAAACTCCACACACACAACAGCCCCAGCTAGGAACCGATTTTTTTCCCCATCATTATAATAAAACAACATTGAACGAAATGAAATTATTCAAAAAGACCGCCTATATATTATCAAGATGAATGGAAAGGTGAAAGAGATCATTCCACGCACTATAAAAGAATAAGTAGGAGGAGGACAGAACTAGAGTATACCAGGTGATAGCTGAATGTGTCTGGAGTTATAATAGTTACAGGGGAGAAATTCAGAAAGCTTCAACAAAAATGTAAGAGGTAGAATCTTGATAATTCATTAGATAAACTAAGAAGAACAGAGTCGGAAATGACGCCCAAGTTCCTGACTTCAACTATTCAAAAGATGTTAACCTTCATAAAGAATGGTAATATATCAAGAGAATAAGAAGACAAGCCACAGACAGGTAGAAAATATTTGCAAAAGCCATATCTAAAGACATCTGATAAAGAACCATTATTCAAAATATACAAAGATATTTTAAAAGTCAACAATTAAAAACAAAACAGCCAATAAACAACAGTGAAAACAATTTATGGACAAAAGATCTAAAAAAAAAAAAAAAAATCCCATGTGATTTCTCTCACAGTCCCTGTTCAACACAAAAAAACAGAGCAGACAAGCTTTGCTTTCACCATCTAGAGACTTCATCACCAAACTTTTGGTATTTTTATGACTAAAATTTCAACAGGTACATCACTAAAATGTAAGCTCCAGGACGAAAGGAATTTTGTTTTATTGTATTTTCACTGCCTACAACACTAACACCTAAAAGGCACTAAGATATTTAATAAATAAACAATATTCACAACTAGTAAAAATAGCATAACACTCTAATCTAAAAATAGACCCAACCAAATATAGAAATTCTGTATATAGAAAGGGAACTATTTGAAATCGGTTAAGGTAAAGATGAGTTCTTCATTAAATGATATTGGGGCAACTAATAAGACATACAGAAAAAAATAAACTGACTATATTGTACCAAAGTAAATTCTAGCTAATCCAAAAATAATCTGGATTATAAAAAATAAATAAGAGACTAAGAGAAAATGTGGATGAGCATTTCTTTATAACTTATAAATAAAATGACCGATGTCACGACTTCCAACTAAGATACAGAGCCAAGGCAATACTGAAACTGACTACAGATGAAATATCCACACTACAAAAGTCACCATAAAAAAAGAAGCTGAAGAAAGAGATCACAACATAATCAAAAGCATCAAAGGGTTTATTATTTCAAAAACTTCTACATGCCATTAAGAAAAATGTCAATTATTTTTAATGATCAATGAACAGATAATCCACAAAAGAAAAATAAACATGGAACACATGAAGACTGAGAACCTAATAAAAACATCACTGTTTTTAGAAGATTTACCTGGTAAATCTAAAAACTTTTTAAACATTTGACAATCCTGCCAAAGAGGAAATACAGGAAATTTATCAAAAATTTGAATGTGTGTGGTCTCTGACTAACAAATCTCCTTCTAGAGATATGTCCAATGGAAACAAACGGACAGCTACCCAAAGACGCATATGTTTGTGTGCACTTGAGTGTTTGTGATAGCACATCATTGTAACAGTAAACTAAAGCTTAATTAGCCATGATTTGGGAACTATTTAAATAACCTCTAGTATATCCACTTGATAAAATACTATATAGTCAGTAATGATATACTTATATTAAAATGATTTCTACATCAAACTACTGAATTTAAAAAGTTACAAAATATCACTACATATATAAAAATGTTCTTATTAAAAATACATGATACCCAAAATTTTTTGGCAGGAAGATATGCTTAAAGGTATAAACTAAAGGTACCTAAATGTAGATAAGAAGCTTTATTTTTTATTGTTGAATCCAGCTGGGTGCAGTGTCCCCTGCCTATAATCCCAGCAGTTTAGGAGACAAAGGCAGGAGGAATTACCTGAGACTAGGAGTTCCTGACAAGCCTCAGACCAGCCTGAGCGATGACATTGTCTGTAGCTCCCCCATCAAAAAAAAAAAAAAAAAGAAACAAAAAAGTACTAGTATAAACACTGCAATATTGTTGAACCAAATTTTCTTGACTCTGAACTCCTACATGATGTTGGGTAGAAAACTAAACCTTGTTTACTGTCAAAAATGCTCACTGACACTCAGACTAGAGCTCTTGACACAACCAGCTTCCAATACTGGCACTGCTGAGAGACAAACATGTTTGCAGGTGGCCCTCTGCCTGCTCTAATACCACAGACTTATCAGTACATCCACACTCCACACCCAATCAGCACAAATCAAATGCCAATCCCTTTCTTCTATAAGGCAGCCTCTTGAAGCTAGCAAATAAATTCACTCACTGTGGTGTAGTTTTCATAGGAAATAAGTAAATAAATCTACTTCATATAAAACCCACATCCTCAGCAAAGGACTGAAAGGGCAGTCAGTAGACCTTGTGTTCATACTCTTGCACTCTCCGCTACTTCTCCTTTCCCTTTCTCTAGTCAAAGTCTTTATCTTCCTAATGTGTCTTTGCACATATGGAAACTACTCTAATCTCCTGAATATAAGAAATGTAAAGTCTAGTTATTGAATGTCCATCTCCTATTAGTTTATCCATGGGAGGTGGCAAAGGAAACAATCTAAGAACAGCAAGAACAGTTTCTTGAACCAGTATAGCAGTATACCTTCCCATACTCTAGTTGGTGACACCTGCTACATGTTAACCAGTTGTTACTCTCTAGCTGGCAGGATTTCTGATGAATCTGACTTTTTTATACATTCAGAACTATCTGATGTGTTTTGTTATAATTTTACAATCAATCAGAAAAAAAGGTTTTTATTTAGAAAAAATAGTTAAATGGATAGAGAGCTATGAAAAATCACTGAAGTGCAAATCATAGAAGATACACAATGTTTCACAACACAGACTGCTTCATTGTTACTGATAATACACTTAAGAAAAGTACTTTGGTTTGCTATTAATAACACATGTCAACATGTGAAAATCTCAGTTTTCACCTTGTAGAAAGCGTCTATTAGTCCCAGCTACTTGGGAGGCTGAGGCAAGAGAATTGCTTAAGCTCAAAAGTTTGAAGTTTGAAGTTGCTGTGAGCTGTGACATCATGGCACTCTACTCAGGGTGACACAGTAAACTCTGTCTCAAAAACAAACAAACAAACAAAAAACACCTCACGATTTTCAGACTGTGCTAAGTATTTTTCAAACCAATGAAAACACTATCTACATAGAGACTGGTAGGTACACAATTTCAACATGCCAATGAGTAAACCATTTTGGATTGTCCTGTCTGCCTCATATACTATCTCTACATTGAAAAATAAGACATGCCTCTATAAGCTTAAGATGCTTTCTAGTTTAGGAGACCAAACACTTGATGTTCAAATCCTATTCCTCTGGGAAAACAATTCCCGTTTGACCAAATAGGTTAAAGTACAAATTCAGGAGAAAGATGACCTGGGTACAAATTCTGGTTCTAGTGTGTTCAGTAGCTATACAACTGTAGACATTTGTGTTGTCTTTAAGAAGAATTAACCATGTAAATACAACATATGAATTCACTGCTTAAGAGCTAAAACCATTTTTAGAGACCTTCAATATTCTTTGAGAAATAATTATATCCAAGAATATTAGACATAATAAATCTTCTGAGGTCAAAAGACAGAAAAGGAGGAAAGAAAATTAAAATTTTTATAGACTACACTGAATAGAAAAAAATCCTATTTACAACCTTACAAATACATAGTGCCAACTAAGATACTATCACAAGCACCAACTGATTTCAAGGCTCTAAGCAAAATTACAAATAAGGCGAACTTTGCTTTGGAGTCCACTACTTCTTCCTCTAGAACTCTTCCTTCCCTGCAGCAATCCTCTATCACGAGAAACACACCATACACTCTCACTAATCAACTCTCTTTCCTAGTTTCTAAACACACAGTGCCTCCAGGTTACCCTCTGCTTATCTTCAACAGCAAACTTTACTGAAGTATTTCTTCTTTTATTTTCTTTTACCTAAAGAGCCAGTAAATAAAATACATACTACCTTTTTTAGTATATATATATAGAGAGAGAGAGACAGTCTCAAGCTGTCACTCTGGGTAGAGTGCCCTGGCATCATAACTCATAGCAACCTCTCTTGGGCTCAAACAATCCTCCTGCCTCAGTTTTTCTATTTTTAGTAGAGACAGGATCTTGCTCTTGCTCAGGCTGGTCTAGAACTCATGAGCTCAAGCAATCCACCCACCTCGGCCTCCCAGAACCCTAGGATTACAGGCATGAGCTGCTGCACCCAGCCTAGTATTTGCTTTTCTACTAAATTCACTTCCTTTCCTGACTTTGAAAATGACTCCAAGAAATCCAGCCAAATAAATAAATAAAATGTCCTCACTTAAAGAACAATCATAAATGAACAAAGCAAACTCAGACTCTCACTCCCTACACAAAGAAGTCTCTTGCATAATAGGTAATGTTGATATAAAACTGGCCAAGAAAAAGTATAGTATGGATAATCTCCATATAAATAAGAATATACCACATTGATTTTGTTTCATGGATGAAGAGTAAAAAGTATGATAAAGATAAGAAATTGAAACATATAAACAAATGGTGGCTAGCTAAAACACATGAAAAAGATACAGCTATTCTTCATCTATTTAGATCATGAGTCCAGGCATATGGCTCACCCCTGCAATCCTAGCAGTCTGGAGGCTAAGACAAGAGGATCCATTAAACTCAGGAGTTTGAGACCAGCCTGATCAAGTGTGAGATAAGCTCTCTACTAAAAATAGAAAAATTAGCCAGACATAGTATAAAGTGCCTTATAGTCCCAGCTGAGGCGAGAGGATAGCTTCAGCACAGGAGTTTGAAGTTGCTATGAGCTGGGCTGAGGCCATGCTACTCTAGCCTGGGGCAACAGAGACTCCATCTCCAAAAGAAAAAAAAGATACTGATCTTGGACTGCATTAACCAAAAACAGAGAACTAAAAAGATAATAAAATTCACAAACCACTACTTCATGTTATAATATACATTCATATAATAATTTAGTTATCTGATTATGGTCAGGATATTAGGATGCTTTGAAAACAGAAAGCAATTTACTAGCATTCATAGAATCAAAGGTCACAAAATAATAAAAACCAGATAAGAGGCCAAGAATTTCTTTTCCTTTTTTTTGAGACAGAATTTCACTTTGTCGCCCTGGGTCGAGTGCCATGGCGTCTTAGCTTACAGCAATCTTAAACTCTTGGGCTCAAGGGAGTCTCTTGCCTCAGCCTCCCCAGTAGCTGGGACTACAGGCACCTGCCGCGATACCCAACTATACTTTAGAGACAGGGTCCCACTCTGGCTCAGGTTGCTCTCCTACTGGTGAGCTCAGGCAATCCACCCGCAGCAGCCTCCTAAATGCTGGGATTATAGGCGTGAGCCACCACGCCTGGCTCTTTTTGTTTCTCAAACAAAAGAGATAGGGTACCTCATCACCAAATTCCTAAACAAAGTAATAGATCTGCTGAGGTTAATTTCCATCTAAGACACACACTTAATTATTTTTAATTTAACATTTAGGATTTCTAGAAATGTTATAGGAAACTAGTACCTTCTAATTTACAAAAGCATAATCAGATGAAAAAGTGATATTACTAAAGAATACGGGAAATAAGGACTAAATATTTAACTGGTACATATGCTCTACTGTTTTAGCTTTCACTGAGTTAACTTTAGACTCACATTTTTTAAATTAGCCTAAGAATGATAGATTTAGGTTTCTACCCCATTCCTGAAGTTTTTATTTTTATTTTTATTTTTTTTTTTGAGACAGAGCCTCAAGCTGTCCCCCTGGGTAGAGTGCCTTGGCATCACAGCTCACAGCAACCTCCAACTCCTGGGCTCAAGCGAGTCTCCTGCCTCAGCCTCCCAAGTAGCTGGGACCACAGGCGCACGCCACATCGCCCAGCTATTTTTTGGTTGCAGCCGTCATTGTTGTTTGGCAGGCCCGGGCTTCAAACCCGCCACCTTAGGTGTGTGTGGCTGGCACCCTAGCCGCTTGAGCCACAGGTGCCGAGCCAGAAGTTTTTATTTTGTTTTTCAGAATATAAATAATATGTATAGGGAATGATCCTAACCCAGGTCACTTGCATTCCTTGTTTTATTATGATTAGATTACACTGGATATTCAGCAAAAACCCATAAGGCCAAAGTAAAATGACCAATAAAAAATATCCCTTGGCTTGGCGTCGGTAGTACAGTGGTTACAGCACCAGCCACATATACCAAGGCTGTTGGGTTTGAACCCAGCCAGGCCCAGATGCAACAAAAAAATAGCCGGGCGTTGTGGCTGAGGCCTGCAGTCTCAGCTACTGGGAGGCAGAGGCAAGAGAATAGCTTAAGTCCAGGAGTTTGAGGTTGCTGTGAGGTATGATGCCACACAGCACTCTACCAAGGGCAACATAGTGAGACTCTGTCTCCAAAAAAAAAAAAAAAAAACAAAACCTTAATATGAAATCAACATACACCTTCTGAATGTTAATACATCAAAATCACCAAGGAAAATTTTGAAGTTTCTAAACTTCTCTCCCTAAATGTGCCTTTGGCTTCCCAATTACTGTTTCTCCACTTAGGACAAAAAGCTGCCCTCTTTAAAACAAAAAGGCAGAAGCAGGAAGTGGAGGAGGGTGTTATAATAATTGTCAATGACATCCTACTCTTTTTCTTTTTTCTACCCTGAGAATGCTAATGAAAGCTATGTTAAGTACAGTAGGAAGAAGAACTCTTCCCTTACCCATATTCTTTCAGACATTCCACACTGAAATTACACTGACAATATCACAGTATTTTATAATGGTCGCATTTTTCATACTAGTTTTGTTAATCTAAAAAATGTTATTTGCACTTTCAGGCCTAGGATGAAGGGGTTTTAGAATAATAACTACAGAAAATGAAGTGTGCCTATGATTTCTTTTGACTGAAAAGACATCAGGCCTACAGTGGAAAGCCTCCCTCAAGGCTGCTAGTGTCTTTAAGCAAACAGTCAGACAATCAGTCCTGGGGCCAGCAAGAACAGGAGATGACCCAAACGACCAGCTTCTGGCATTCCAGCTTTCCTGATACCTGGTTTCCATTATTTCCACAAAATTGAAACACCTTAGTAGGAACAAAATTTTTCTTCCTTAAGAGGAAAAATTATTAATATAATTTTAACTTTCTAGATTAAGTCTAAGGCAAACACTAACATGGTTTATATAAAATAACGTGCTAAATTTCTATTTATGGTGTTAAGCATAGTATGTAAAGGGGAAAACAGGGTACCATAATTCACCTTAAAAGATTTTCTTTAAAAAAAATTTTTTTCTTTAAAAAAAAAAAAAAAAGAACTAGCTACCAAATTTCCAAACATGCAAAGAGGTTGAGAGAGGATCATAAAGAAAGAAAAGTACGGCCAGGCGCAGTAGCTCACACCTGTAATCCTAGCACTCTGGGAGGCCGAGGTGGGTGGACTGCCTGAGCCCACAGGTTCAAGACCAGTTTCTCTAAAACTAGCAGGGCTTTGTGGCAGGTGCCTGTAGTCCCACCTACTTGGGAGGCTGACGCAAAAGAATTGGGTGAGCCCAAGAGTTTGAGGTTGCTGTGAGTTGTGATGCCACAGCACTCTACCAGGGTTGACAAAGTGAAATTGTCAGAGAAAGAGAGAGAGAGGGAGAGAGAGGAGAGGAGGGGAAGAGGAAAGAAAGAAAAGAGGGAGGGAGGGAGGAAGGAAGGAAGGAAGGAAGGAAGGAAGGAAGGAAGGAAAAGTACTTGTTATAATATAGATGATTCTATACTGCTTAAAGTTTATTATATTTGATACACAAATACACAGTGAAATAACTACAGTCAAGCTAATTAACATCTAATTTTTTACTGTAATTCCCAATTAGCAAGTAAACTTTTCTTCCATTTAATACTCATGATATCTCCAGAACTGTTTTTTCCTTTAATCTGTCTCCAACTAATGAAAATAAATCAAACACCAAATGTTCACTTTCCTAATTGAACTATTGTAAAGCCAGCTTCCTGAACTATTCTACTAAAATTACCGACACATCTCTTAATATTTGAAACCATTACTGAGATCTATCCAGAAGAACAGTTTTCATAAAGGATTTAAAAAAAAAAGTCATGTAAAACAAAATTGTAGTTTTCTTCATTCAAGTAACATTTCCTATGAAAACAGTGAAATACCACCAGAATTAAAACCTAAATTAGCATTCTTCCAAAAGAAGAATGTGATAACATTAAAATAAAAATCAGTAAAACCCTTCTCCAAGGTAGTCATATACACATACATGAGATCATCTTCTTATTCCACATATTGCTATTTAATTTTTCTTTAAAGTAATTTAAAAATAGATTTTAAATACATTTAAAGTTCTAATGTCTACTGAAGCATTTCACCTATGGAATCTAGAAATAAAAAACTAAACATTTTTAAATAAATATAAGCTTTCAAACTAGTTCTTTGAAAAATCCTTTTGCTAAATGAAGAAAAAGTTTGCTAGAAATTTAGGTTAAAACCAAGAAAAAACATCCAAATGGTTGTGACTGATGTGTCAGCATCCTGAAATAACGTAGTGAATAATTTTGTATTCTTCCTTCTTATTATATGTGTATCAAAAAGCCTAAAACACATTCTCATATCACAAGATCAAAATTTAACTTTAAATTTAAAAATATAAGTAACTAGCAATTCACTTACCAGCACCTGAGACATCTTCTATGAAAATATCCATTTGTTTTTTAAAGCACCAAAGTAAAAATATTATCAGAATAAACACGCTACATAATAAGCTGTACCACCTCCAGGATCTCTAAAGAGCTCACAAGAAATCTGCTTTGCTATTTACAGAATAAAGTCCCCTATCCACAAATACTATCCCTGTTAATATTCTTTAGGTACAACAAATAAAAATATTTTTAAGTTTCTCTTTTGATTACCACTACACTGACAATTTTCTGCTTTCTCCATACTCTGTGTTTCAACACCTACAAAGTTAACTACCAAACGTACCTTTGGTATTGCTCCTCCCCTTCTCCTCCTCCACCTCCTCAGGTGATCAGACTCTGCACCCTTTTACATGAAACTCATCCGTGAACAGAGTCCAGCATTCAGTAAATGCCTACAACTAGTCAACTGCTCTGATAAGCAACCTTAAACCTAACGTGTTATCTTAACCTTCAGAAGTTAGTCATAACTTAAAAGGGGGGAGGAGGTGGGTAATAACTATGCATATTACACCTGTTACAAGGAATGCATATCTATTCTTCTGTTAAGGTAACTAACATTACAGGCTATGGTTCATGCCTACAATTCCAGCACTTTGGGGGGGGATTGCTGGAGGTCAGGACTTTGAGCATGCAGTTAGCTATAATGACACCACTATACATCAGCCTGGGCAACAGACCAAAATCCTGTGTCTTTAAAATAAACAAACAAAAAAAATGGTTAACTATTATTACATTTTTCTGAACATCGGCTTTGTAAGAGCTGCTTAAGAAAAAAGCTATTCCTATACCATCACTAAAAGAAAAACTTTTATAATTGTGAGTGCTCAGACTGGATAAATCTTACGTATAAGCAACTATTTAAGACGTACATTATAATCTCTTTAAATGCCTCACATCTGGATTTTCTTAGGAGAGAGGAACTATGTTTCTCTGTTTCTCCTAAGTACAGTCATAATCTCTGGATGTTACATATTTAAAAATAAACAAAAAAGTTCTGAAAGGAAGAGAAAAAAAGGTAGATCAGCCAGGTAGACTGGGTTCCCCACAATTTGCAGAACAATATGGCAGTGAATTCACTGCTTAGTATCTCAAACTAGGTACTGGAGAAACCCACTACCTGGAAATGCCAATACGTAGAGGAAATAAAGCTCCATGAAATGCCTCACTTAGTAGTCTGCAATTCTAAGACCCTTACGAATTATGGTAACTCTATTCTGTCTGTGCTCTAGAAATGGAACATCGAAGCCTGGATGGCAGCACAGGATGTACTAAATTTTTTAAGTCTAATATTAAAAACCTACTGCTCAGGAAAAAAGATTCCTTTCAAAATATTAGTGCTCACTGATAATGCAGCTGGTCACCCATGAGCGCCAATGGAGATGTATACAGACATTAACGTTGCTTTTGTGCCATACAATAGCCATTCTACAGCACTACAAGGAGTAATTTTGATCTGTAATTCTTATTACTTAAGAAATGTATTTCATAAGACTACAGCTGCCCTAGATAGTGATTCTTCTAATGGAGCTGGGCAAAGTAAGTTGAAAACTTTCTAGAAAGGATACATCATTCTAGATGCCATCAAGAATATGCATGATTCACAGGAGGAGGTCACAATATCAACAGTAACCAGAGACTGGAAAAAGTTGATCCCAACACTCATGGATAATTTTGGGGAAGGGGGCAATTTGAAGACTTTGGTGGAGGAAGTAATTGCAGATGTGGTGAAAATAGCAAGAGAACTAGTGTTAGAAGTGGAGCCTAGGCAGGGCGTGGTGGCTCACGCCTGTAATCCTAACACTCTAGATGGACGAGGCGGGTGGACTGCTTGAGCTCAGAGGTTCGAGACCATCCTGAGCCAGAGTGAGACCCGAAAAAAGCCGGGCATTGTGGAGGGCACCTGTAGTCCCAGCTACTTGGGAGGCTAAGGGCAAGAGAATCACTAAAGGAAAAAAAGAAAAATAAATTAAAAACAAAAACAAAAACAAAAAAACTTCAAACTAAGATGAGTGAAAACCAGTTGAAAACAAAATTTAAAAAAAAAAAAAAAGCACAGCCTAAAGATGAGACTAAATTGCTGCATCATGATAAAAATCTGAACAGATGAGGGGTTCCCTCTTCTAGATGAACAAAGAAGATGGCTTCTCATGATGAAATCTACTCCTGGTGTAGAAGCTATGAACGTTGGTAAAATGACAACGAAGGATTTAGAATATTACACATCTATAGTTGATAAAGGAGTGGCAGATTTGACAGGACTGACTCCACAATTCTGAAAGACGTTCTACTGTGAGTAAAATGCTATTAAACCATACCACATGATACAGAGAAATTTTTTGTTACAAGTAAATAAAAATTAAATTGATGAGGCAAACTTCACCATCTCATTTATGTAACTGCCACAGCCACTCTAAACTTCAGCATACATTACCCTGATCAGTCAGCAGCCATCGACATCAAGGCAACATCCTCCACCAGCAAAAAGAATGTGAAAGATTTGCTGAAGGTTCAGATGATCATTAGCATTTTTTAGCAAATGAAGTATTTTTAATCAAAGTATGCACATTTTTTTTAAGACTTAAAGTTATTACACATTTAATAGACTACATACAGTATAAATTTAACTTTTATATCACTACGAAACCAAAATATTCACGTGACTTACTTTATTGCAATATTTGCTTTATTACCGTGGTCCAAAACTGAACCCACAATATCTCCAAGGTATACCTATAATTCAGGTGTCCATAAAGTTCATGTGCAATGCACGCTATTTTTAAAAATGCACACTAACTTTGGGAACACCCTGTATAATCAAATATAGTTGACCCTCCTTATCTCCAAGCTATAGATCTGCAGATTCATCAACTATGGATCAAAAATACTTGGGAAGTTTGTGTTCTTCTGATTCTTGAAAAATGACTAAAAAAAATACTTGGGAAAAAACAAAAACAAAAAAGAACAATAAAATATCACAATTATTTTAAAATATAAAATAACTATTTACATGTCATTTACACTGAATTAGGTATTATAAGCTAGAGATGATTTAAAGTAAATAAGAGGATGTATATACACATAGTACTATCCTATTTTATAAAAAAGATCAGAGCAGCTACAAATTTTGGTATCTATGGGGGTTCCTGGAAGCCCTATAGATACCTTAGATGCCAAAAGATAATTTATGAGTTCATACTTGGAAGTAAAACCACAATTTAAAAAAATCACAAATCTATCCAGGGAACAAATATTAACTAAGGATCTTGTTAACAAGTACTGTGCAATCTGTAAAAGCAAATGTGATACACACCTTCCCATAAGAGCTCATAATCTAATGAGGTCAGGGAGAGGCTGGATATAAGAAAACTAATAAGGAGAGTATAAAGGATTTTTGAAAGAAAATAAGACAATTATAAATGATGCATAAATATACAAGTAGTCTTCACTTTTTTCTTCTCTAAATTACTAAGAATTTTACTAGCTTACAATAGATTTAGATTTAATCTAAGATGTTCTTATAATCAAGTAGCAGACAGACCCTGGAGTGGTCCCCATGATCTCCACCTCCTGGTATTCACATCTGTAATTCCCCCTCCTAGAATACAGATATGACCTATGACTAACTTCTAACCAATGGAACTTGACAAAAAACAAGGACTGTATATGATTACATAAGATTATAATGCCAAATCTTTGGTAAAGATTAATTGCTACTTTGGCAGATAACTACTGTAATGCTGAAACTCAAAAAGTATGATCTAATATATTCTGTTAGAAAAGCAGAAAACATGTCAGACAATTGTTCCAGACTCCAATTCAGATTCTATGCCTACTCAACAGTATACAAAGTACTTAATCTCTCAATCTAAATGTCACCATATTTTAAATGGATCTACTACCTATGAAACTTACTTCACAAGTATCCAAGTTCAAATGAAAAAACATACAGCAAAGCTGCTTTGAAAATTACAAAATACAACTCAAATGCAAACTACTCTTTATTTTAAAAATACAGGAAGACAGGGAGTATACACACAAATGTATACAAACACACAAATACACATAACATTATCCAGTAGGATACAAAGTAACAATGACATCCACTACAGAGATACATACATTCTTATTCTCTTAAGGGTAAAAATTTATCTAAAACATTTTAATTTTAAAAATGTATCTATTTTAGTTAAAGATAAAATTCTATCTACCAACAGCTAGAAATTTAACTGAAAATATTTACCTTTACAAAATTATCAGGGAACATTCCTCTTCTCCCATTTAATTCTCCTTCTAGCCATCCTTCCTCCTGTAGTTTTTTCACATTCCTGATGACTTCCCCAACTCGAATAGTTAATTCATCATCATGTACAGCATCATAGTCATACTCCACAATATAGTCAACTAAAAAAGGGGGGGGAGAGTATTTAAAATCTAATTTACAAAATACCATAAGCATATTAAGAAATTTAAAATTAATCTATTTAGCAATGCCAATTACTAAAAAGATAGCAAGAGTTATCACAATAATTTTAAATATTTGCTACATTAGCAAATTTCTTGAATACCTTAGTATAGAACACAGTATAGCTTGTAAGTGGGAGTCTAAAAAGAAATAATGCATAATTCATGCCATCAGATGTTCTTATAATCAAATGTATACCCTTTGTGGCAGATAGACCCTGGAGTGGTCCCCATGATCGCCACCTCCTGGTATTCACATCCTTCTGTAATTTCCTCTCCTAGAATACAGATATGACCTATGACTAACTTCTAACCAATAGAACATGACAAAAATCAAGGACTGTATGTGATTACATAAGATTATAATGCCAATAAACACATGAGTTTGAAAACAGATTCTTCCCCCATTGAGCCCCAGATGAGAACAAAACCCCGGTCCACACCTGTTTCAGCCTTGCAGAGGACTCAGGTAGCCATGGCCTCTCTTAAACCACAGAAACTATAAATAATAAATGTGTATTGTTTTAAGGGGCTAAGATTGTGTCAATCTGTATGGAACAGCAAAGTAACAATCTGTATGGAACAGCAAGAGACTCTGAAATGAAGGGGTTTTAGATTATAGAATATCATATATGCATACAATTAGTATTTTACAAGGCTCAATAAAAGAAAAGCAATAACCGATTTCCCGCTGAAGACAGCAAACTAGCCACAGCTCCATTTATCTTTTCTTCCTCATGTCAGACAAGAATGATAAAAAAGAAAATACAACTACAACAAAAAATACAAAAACAAGAATATGGCCAGACATATATCAAACCATTTCCACAATGTCCACCCCCATTCCTTTCTCATAAAACCTTAACTTTGTTCAGATATTTTGGAAACCTACATCTTTTAAGTGAAGCTTCTCTCAGACACAGCTGGTTTAATCTAGTCTGGCTCAGTACTTCTCAAATACCAAGTACTAATTAAGTCATTTGGGAAATCTTTTTTAAATGCAGACTCTGATTGAGTAAGTGCTGAGATAACTAATGCAAAGATCTAGAGACAGTCCGATTACAGTAATTTTAAATATTATAACAATTATTATACACACAGAACAACTTGTTTTCAAACAGGTATGGGATGAATGAATTCTGACCTTTACTCAGGGAATCTTAAAATCAAAACACAAGGAAGGAATGGCCTCCTGCAAACTTGGGATGTCTTTTAAAGAAGATGTGATACCCCAAACCACTGCAAGCATTTGGAACAAGAGAATATGATGAAGATGGAAGAAAACAGAGATGAAAACATCCTGGATCTTTGCTAGATAAACTGCCAGATTAACCAACCCAAAACTGTAACACCTTCAGATTTCTTGTTACATGAAGTAGCTTTTTCTTAATTTGTAGATAGGATTAGGATTTCTACTGACAGATAAAAATATCCCAACATGGTATGGAAGCCAGCAGGAAATTATAATAAATTTCTGAAAGTGGATGCATAACTGATAAAGCCAGAAGAAGCACCCTAAAGAACTTAAGAGAACCATAAATGAGATACCAATCTGTTCTTCAGAACCTTTAGAACAGCCAGAAATTCAGAAAAGGTGAACTTATATGAAATGCAAGGCTGAAAATAGGGAAATTTTGACTCAATCTCTACATGGAATAACTGATACCCATTATAATTACAATAATTTGATGAGACAAAATGCTAGGTAGCCAGATAAGGTTTATCTATCCATCAAGAAGAAAGAAGAAAGAAAAAAAAGGGGAGAAAGGAAAAAAAGGTTTGGGAAAACTAGCACAGCTACTATAAATGAATACTGGTTTCCCAAAGAAATGACTACTGAGAAATGTAAAGGTCCTCCAAAGTAATGGGCAGCCCCTAAACTGTATTCCAAAATAAAACGCAAGTCCTACTGACATAAACGAGTTCCCAGTCAGCTGTTTATTTTTTTTAGTATTTTAAGTATAAGCAGATATAGTTTATCATGAAAGACTATATGATAAGCTGAAAAAGTACACCTAGAGTGAGGAGTCAGAGCAGAAGAGGATGTCTGAGCAAGGGTGGAAAGTGAAGCACAGATAAGAGATTTGTTACATCTAAGTGGAATGATCAAGTTAGTAAATACATTAAGAATAATGGGAGCCAACTCTCTCTCTGGCAGAGAAGCAAGTTACAAACCTATAAAAGGAACAAGCTAGACTCAATACTGTGATAGTGAATTATAACAAAGAGGTATAAACATGAACTTATGGGCTTTAATACAGAAAAATATAGATATGAATGTATGTATATATACATACATATATTTACACATACAGTTACACACACGTTCATTCATGTAACACACTCTTTCCTGTTCTGAATGGACCTGAAACCAGCAACACTTTGATGGCAACAAGCAAACCTAACACTAAGATCTTATATGTAGTAAACATCACTTTCTACAAAAATGAAATCAGGAATTTTGAAGAAAACAGCCAATTCCAGGGCTAGGCACGAAAAGTACAAGATAAGCCCAAAACATCAAGTTGTGCCAGAAAGCAAAGAAGTTCTCAAAAGAATGACATGTTATCAGAAACAAAATGCTATCAAAAGGGTTCCTACCAGCCAAACTAGGACAAGTCGAGCTTCAAAATAATGAAATTAACAGAATATATACCCCACTGAATAAAATGAGAAACCATGAGTCAACACAGGTTATAAATCAGTGTTAATTTCTTAAACTCTATGACTATACAATGATTATGTAGGAAATAGTACTAGTTTATGGAAAATACATACTAAAATATCCAGGTAAAAGATACTTATTGGTCAGGGATAAGATTCTTTGCACCACAAAAGAATAAAATTCATGTATAACTTTAAATTACACACAAATATTTTAAGTTACACACAAACTTAATGGCCACCTTATATATCTAAAATTTCCATAAGTTAGTAATTATTTCAAAATAAAGTTTAAAACAACATGGACAAATTTATATTCTCAAGAGATTATAATAAAGTTCAGAAAAGAATAGAATGCTATGGAAAAAAAGGAATGAAAAAGTGAAAAAGCTTTGGAAGTTTATATCCTCCAAAATGTGATTTTTTGAAGACTAGGAAATAAATTCAGGAACTTTCCAAACAGAGAAAGAGACAAACAAAATATGAAAGCAAAGATAAGACATAATCAAGCCAACATCCAATTAACAGGAATTCAAGAAGAAAAGAATGGAGAAATTAACAATAAAATAATACAAGAAATAATCCAAAACTAAATGAAACAAATCTTCAAACAGAGAGAGAAGTATGTGACAGCCCAATACAATGAACAAATACTCACATGTAGCTGAAAGTTCACAAGAAAAAAACACTAGAAAGCTCTAAGATGAAATGAAAAATTTATCTATGGAAGAATGAGAATCTGGCTTGGTGCCCATAGCTCAGCGGTTAGGGTGCCAACCACGTACACCTGGGCTGACAGGTTCAAACCTGACCCAGACCTGTTAAACAACAATGACAACTACAACCAAAAAAATAGCCAGGGGTTGTGACAGGCACCTGTAGTCCCAGTTACCTGGGATTCTGAGGTAAGAGAATAGCTTAAGCCCAAAAGTTTGAGGTTGCTGTAAGCTATGATGCCACAGCACTCTCCCAAGGGCAACATAGTGAGATTCTGTCTTAAAAAAAAAAAAAAAAAAAAAGAATAACAATCATACCAGAAGCCTTCTCATTAGCAATAAAAGATTCTAGAAGGGCTCAGAACCCATGGCTCAGTGGCGCCCACATACACCAAAGCTGGCAGGTTCAAGCCCAGCCTGGGCCTGATAAATAATAAAGACAGCTGCAACCAGAAAATAGTTGGGTGCTATGGCAGAAGCCTATAGTCCCAGCTACTTGGGAGACTGAGGCAAGAGAATCACTTAAGCCCAAGCGTTTGAAGTTGAGCCCAAGAGCTGCGATGCCATGGCACTCTACCCAGAGTGACACAGTAAGACTCTCTCTCAAAAATAAAAAAAAAAAAAGACTCTAGAAGAAGAAAAATAGAAAGTCACTATAATACTCTGCCAAATTAGTAGGCAAGTACAAAGAAAATTACTCCCACATATGAAATCCCATGTCACCCATAGTGTCCAGCCTACTTTAGTCAACTGTAACCAAGAATATAACAGCTTTTAGGGAGTTCTGAGTCCTAGAAAAATAAAAACATGAAGCTAAACAGAGGAAGACACAAAATCCAAGAAAATAATGGAGCCAATCCTGGAAAGTAAAAAACTGCTAAAATTCCAATTGTGCAAAAATCAAAGGAACAAACAGCCTACACAGGTGACAAAAAGCTGTAAGAGTTGCCTGGGGACAAAGGAGAATGGGACACAGACTGTGAAATTTTATACTATGTTTACAAATGTGGGACACTTGAAGTCAGGAGCTTTAGGTCAGAAGGTTAAGAAAAACCAGCCTAAGCAAAAAGACTCCATCACTACTAAAAATAGAAAAATTAGCTGGGTGTGGTAGCACACACCTGTAGTCCCAGCTACTTGTGAGGCTGAGGAGTGAGCACTGCTTGAGCCCAGGAGTTGAGGTTACTTACTGTGAACTAAGCTGAGGACATGGCACTCTAGCCTGGGCAACAGAGCAAGACTCTGTCTCAAAAATAAAAAGTAAGGCCAAAGGGGTGGCTCATACCTATAATCCTAGCACTTTGGGAGGCCGAGGCAGGTGGACTGTTTGAGCTCAGGAGTTCAAGAGGATCACCTGAGCCCAAGAGATTGAGGCTGCTATGAGTTATGATGATGCCAGGGCATTCTACCCAGGGCAACAGAGTAAGATTCTTTCTCAATCAATCAATAAAATGAAAGTATCAAATCAAAATCAGCAATAGAAACTAACTGTTTAGAAACTTGAAAGGCAAAAAAAAAAAATACAATGGGGGCTCACGCCTATACTCCTAGCAGTCTGGGAGGCCAATGGGGGGGGGTTGATCACTTGACTGGAGACCAGCCTGAGCAAGAGAAAGACCCCATGTCTCCTAAAAATAAAGAAACTACCTGGGCATTGTGGTGGGCGCCTGTAGTCCTAGCTACTCTTCGAAAGGCTGAGGCAAGAGGATAGCTTGAGCCCAGGAGTTTAAGGTTGCCATAGCACTCCATACTCTACCCAGGGTGACAGAGTGAGACTCTATCTCAAAAAAAAAAAAAAAAAAAAGCAACAGGAAAGATTCAAACAGTTCAAAGTGTTTTCCCTCTAGTGAATAAGAATAGAACAATGAGGCTGCCCACCTGTGGCTCAAGCAGCTAAGGCACCAGCCACATACACCTGAGCTAGCTAGCGGGTTTAAATCCAGCCCGGGCCCACCAAAAAAAAAACAATGATGGTTGCAACCAAAAAATAGCTGGGCACTGTGGCAAGCACCTGTAGTGCCAGCTACCTGGGAGGCTGAGGCAGGAGAATCGCTTCAGCCCAGGAGTTGGAGGTTGCTGTGAGCTGTGATGCTACAGCACTCTACCCAGGGTGACAGCTTGAGGCTCTGTTTCAAAAAAAAAAGACTAGAACAATGAGGCAAGAAAATATGGTTTTTCATTACAAATCATTAAATTTTTTATGTTTATATAATCACATACAGGTAGGTATTACTTTGATAAGATTTTTTTAAAAGCAGCAAATATTAAAGTGGTTTGTTCAATATTATAGCAAAAAATGTTAATACACAATTGTATGTGTTATAATTAAGAAGTTTATTGATTCAAAAGAAAATCTATTTTATTTGCCTTAGGGAAAAAAACCAAATGATTAATAAGGTTAAATCCTTTCTCTTTTAAACATATCCATAATTAGGTTTGTAAAATTATTAAATAAAAAAGACTATAAAACATGTTTAGTAACAATATATTTTATGAAACAAAAGTAGGCACAGAAAAAATGTCTATAGAGCTACATTTAAAACGCTAACAGAGATTGTATCTGCCAAAGGGATCTGAGATGCTGTTTATTATATCCTTTTTATTTCATGTGTAGTAAAGAATTAACCTTGCCCAAAAGTGGTATGGACTCTGCCCTCATCTCCTGGGAGGTGATCTCTAGGAAAAGTGTCCTTGTTTACCTAGGGACTGTGTGGTTCCTTGGGACCTTTGTTACCTGGAAACCACACCAAAAAACCTACAATATGATTATGTTGGGAGTTTGAGGCCATCCAGTATTAACTCTATCTCCAGAGGTGCTAGAGCCACACTGAAAGTCAACCACTATCTAGCTCCTGAACTGAACCTCTGAACAAAAAGGCTCAGGTGAGCTGCTTTCCTGGCTGCCAATATTCTGTATGTGGTGTCACCCAGCACTGCTGGGAGGAGTTAAGGCTTTCCATGACACTACAAGGAGAGGAGAATTGGAAGCTCCATGTTTGGAATCCTCCTAGGCTCTGCCCCATGTTTCTCTTTCCTAGGCTAATTTTAATCTGAATCCTTTCACATTAACAAACTATCTTTTTGTTTGTTTGTTTTTTGTAGAGATAGAATTTCACTGTTATCCAAGTTGGTCTTAAATGATCCTCAGTGAGTCCTTAACAAATTATCTGAAATGAGGGCAGTTTTAGGAAGCCCTAAACTGGAGCTGGTGTCAGAAGTAAAGGCTGTCTTGTACGCTATAACCCCTTCCTTAGCACTTTTATACAATAAACTTATTAATTGGATAAAAATAAGATACTAAAAACCTGATATTCACCAAACAATATATAACAACTATATTTACTAAAATGTTAAAATGTTTAAATAAAATCTTAATTAATTTAAGCATTTGCTATACAACTAGCACACAGGCCATCATTTCCAGAATTAGCATGGTCCGTATTTTGCAAACTCACAACTCACTAATTCGTAAACTCCAAACCCAATTAAATAAAACCTTTCTAATAACTCAAATAGATGAAGAAATGGGTATTATTTGTTTAAATTGAAGAAATAAATGTGTACATCCTGAAAAATGCTCCACAGGCTATACAGGGTATAAAAACATTTATAAAGTACACGGACTCTTATCTGTCACAAGTAGTTGCTCTCAAAGAGTGGGTCAACAGAGAGCAAGAAAACATAGACTTAGGGCCTAAGGTAACAACTTAGCCTCTCTCACAGTAATTAGATTATAACATCTATATTCAGACTAACATCTATATTCGGAACTGATATATATTGATAAGGTTATGGTTCTCAACCAGGATGATTGTGCCCCAAGGGAATGCTTGGCACTGTCTGGAGATGTTTTTGGTTATTACAGGTGGGGGATGCTATTGGAATCTAATGGGCAAAGGATAGGGATGCTGCTAAGCATTCTCCAATGATAGGTCATCCAGTCCCCCCACCACAAAGAATTAACTGGCCCAAAATATCAACTCAATACTGGCAAGGTTTGAAACCCTGTTTAGTTAGCAGAATGTCTACATAGAGATTTTCATTTCATACCATATTCCATATATTCTAGTTCAATAAGAGAACTTAAAATACACACACACACACACAGAGGGAGAAGGTAAAAAGAAAGAAATGTTCTGAATGTTTGTGTCCTCCCAAAATTCTTATGTTGAAACCAAATCTGCCATGTGGGCACCAAGTAGTCAGGAAGAAGGTACCAAGCAGGCAGTAGTGCCCTCCTCACCAGACTCCAAATTTGCTTTGATTCCAGACTTCCCAGCTTGTAAGCAATAAATTTCTGTTTTTATAAATCAGCCCATCCTAAGGTATGTTATCACAGCAGCCCATAAGAATTAAGACAAAAATAAGTATAAAAATTACATAGAGAAGAGAAATTTCTAAACCTAAAATAAAACAAAATAACAAAATTTCAAAGTAACTAAATTGGAAACAGAAGTAAATATTTACAACAAACAACAATTAAAATCATTTATATAGCTCAGCGCCTGAGGCTCAAGCAGCTAAGTCACCAGCCACATACACCTGAGCTGGTGGGTTCAAATCTAGCCTGGGCCCTCCAAACAATTACAACTGCAAACAAAAAATAGCTGGACATTGTGGCAGGTGCCTGTAGTCCCAGCTACTTGGGAGGCAAAGGCAGGAGAATCGCTTGAGCCCAGGAGTTGGAGGTTGCTGTGAGCTGTGATGCCTTGGCACTCTATCCAGGGCAACAGCTGAGGCTCTGACTCAAAAAATTAATTAATTAATTAATTAAATAAAATCATTTATATGAACCCAAAAGAAAAAAAAAAGAAAATCTTGATTAAAAAAAAGTAGCCGGGAGTTGTGGCAGGCGCCTATAGTCCCAGCTTCGTGGGAGGCTGAGGTAAGAGAATCACCTACGCTAGGGTGACCAGAGTTTAACCTCTGTAAGGCAGGACAACATGGCTGGGGGGCGGAGGGCCTGACAACAATGCAAACTTTTATAAGCAGTTCTTGATAATCACTTCTCAGCAATTATTTATTACAGGTTAACATTATAAAATTAACAAAAATAATATAAAACTCATATTCTGGTGAAATAGCCATATGGCGGCCGAAAACCATATATTCCCTTCTTGTTCTCCAGCCCGTTCATGCATTCTTTCCAAAACTCGGGAGTTTTTTAAAACGCCGCAGGACACAGAACAAATTGTTGAAAAGCGGGACTGTCCCACCAAAATCGGGACGTCCGGTCACCTTAGCCTAAGCCCAAGAGCTGGAGGTTGCTGTGAGCTGTGATGCCACAGCACTCTACCGAGGGCAACAAAGTAAGACACTATCCCAGAAAAAAAGAAAAAAGTACAAGGCCAGGTATAGTGGCTGGGGCCTATAATTCTAGCACTTTGGGAGGCAAGGGGAAAGGATCACTTGGAGTTTTGTTCAAGACCAGCCTGAGACAAATGGGAAGACATCATTTTACCAGACTTCAAAGCTATATACTATAAGGCTATAGTAACCAAAAGCATGGTACTGGCACAAAAATCGAGACACAGACCAATGGATCAGAACAGAGAACCTAGAGATGAAACACCATCCATATTCCCATCTGATCTTGGACAAGGCAGACCAAAACATACACTGGGGAAATGAATCTCTAGTCAATAAATGATGCTGGGGAAAGTGGACAGCCACACATAAAAGACTAAAATAGGACCTGCCACCTCTCACCACTCACAAAAATTAATTCACGATAGATAACAGACTTAAACCTAAGTCACGAAACTATTAAAAATACAAGACAAACATGTTAGAAAAACTCTTATAGATAATCACCCTTAGGAAAGAATTTGTGAAAAAGAACCCAAAAGCAATAGCAACAACAATAACAAACAGGACCTGATCAAATTAAAAAGTCTCTGCAGAACTAAGGATCCAATCAATACAGTAAATAGATAACCTACGGAATGGAAAAAAATATTTGTATGATATACATTCAATAAAAGGCCAATAACCAGAATTTACAAAGAACTTAGGCAAATCAGCAAGAAAAAAAATCAAACAACCCCACTAAAATGTGGGCAAAGACGTGAAGAGAAACTTCAAATGATGATAGTCAAGTGGCCAACAAACACATGAAAAAAATATTCAATATCTCTAATCATCAGGGAAATGAAAATCAAAACTATAATGAGATATCACCTAACTACAGCGGGAATGGCTCTTACAAAAAAGTCCCAAATAACATGTGCTGACATGGATGTGGAGACAAAGGAACACTCAGTATTGGTGGGAATGCAAACTAGTATACCTTCTATGTAAAGTAGTATGGAGATGCCACATAGAACCAAAAGTAATCTTCCATTTGATCTAGCAATCCCATTACTCAGTATTTACCCAAAGAAAAAAAAAGACATTTTATCAAAAAGACACTTGCACTTGAATGTTTACAGCAGTACAATTCACAAAGATATGGAAACAACCCAAGTGCCCATCAATACATGAGTGGCTTAAGAAAATGCTGTATAGGCTCGGCGCCCATACCACAGTGGTTATGGCACTGGCCACATGCACCAAGGGTGGCAGGTTCAAACCCTGCCCTGGCCACCTAAAACAACTGCAACAAAAAAATAGCCGGGCGTTGTGGTGGTCGCCTGTAGTCCCAGCTACTTGGGAGGCTGAGGCAAAGAGAATTGCTTAAGGCCTAGGGTTTGAGGTTATTGTGAACTGTGATGCCACAGCACTCTACTGAGGGCAATATAATGAGGCTCTGTCTCAAAAAAAAAAAAAAGAAAAAGAAAAGAAAATGTTGTATATATTTACCATGCAGTACTACTCAGCCATAAAAAACATGGGATCTAGTATCTTTTGTAACAACCAGGATGGAACTGGAGACCATTCTTTTAAGGGAAGTATGGCAAGAATGGATAAACATCACAGGTATTCAATACTAAATTGGAACTAGTCAACCAACACTTTGGGGCACATATAGATGTAAAACCCAACAGAAATCAAGTAGGTGGAAGGGAAGAGGAAGGAGCTAGGTAAGTTCACACCAAACTGATAGAGTGCTCCCATTCTGGGTGAAGAGCACACTTCTAACTTTGACTTACAATGTACAAAAGCGAATTATGTAACAAAACATGTGTACTCCTGTAATATTCTGTAAATTCTGAAAATTTTTTAAAAAGATAAAAAAAAAATAACAGCCTAAGCAATAGCAAGATCTTGTCTCTACAAAAAATAGAAAAATTAGCCAAGTACAGTGGTGTGTGCCTGTAGTCCAGCTACTTGGGTGGCAGAGGCAGGAGGACCAGGACAGTGAGGTTGCACAGCTCACCAGGAGGACAACACTGCACTCTCTCCTGGGCAAAAGAGGGAGAGCCTGTCTCCATAGAGAAAAAAAAGAAGCAAGTACAAACATAATATCATAACATTTTTACTTAGCTTGGATCTGGTTGAGGATTTTGGTGGGGTATTTTTTAATAAGCCTGCCACGTGTTGCTTTCTTCCCCCTGCATATCAGTATTTAAATAGCAAAAGAGAATATCTGAAAATCAAGCTTAAAAAGCTTAAAATCCTGAAACTTTTAAAACTATCACACCCAAAAATATAGATGACAGTATCAGAAGAGATTTTCTACTGCCCTGTCCTAACATGCCATTCTTTTGATAATGAAAAATCACTTCAAAAAAATAATATAAAAAATTTACACATAAATGCCACACAAGTATAAGTTGTACGGTCATTGATTTGGAAATGTTTCAGTTCTGGCCAACATATATAGATAAATACTGCAACGGCATCAAATTAGGTGTGTTGACATTAACCTTATCTATACTATACATACTGGTTGTACATACGTATTATACCATTTAGCATTACCTTTATTTAAACAAAATGACAAAATATAGAAAGCTATATAAAAATTAACAAAAATATACTTCACTGTAAGATCAAAAACAATTATAAGCTTTACTGTCAAAGAGTCAACAGTATGATAGAAGCACCTCAATAGTTTTCCCCACCTTGTATTTCCTAATAAATCTATACATATAAAAGTTTTTACTTTTTATTTCCAGGACTAAGTATTAATATTTTACTATAAACCAGAAGTCTTTACCAAAACTTATTTCTAGGGCTAAATATTTATTCCTTACCATAAACAGAAAAATATAAAATTGACTAGCATTCTTTAATGTTATTAAGTAAAGACATTAAATTTTTTAAGTTCTCTAAAGTTAGTTACCAGATCCATTAGTAAAAATACTATTAATGAAAATGTACACTACCATTCCTAAAGTGCTTTTAACTAATTACATACTGGAATTTCTCCCATTTATTTTCTCAAGCTTGTTAAATATAGAACTGATAAGCAGCTTTTCTTGAAAACTTTTCAATAGAGATAAATAAGTCTAAATCATTAAGACTGAACAAATCACACACAAAACTCACCCTTCCTCTTTGTATTTCAAGTAGTGCACGAAGTTTTGCATAGTACTCCGTATTCTTATCACATATCCGAAGAGAAAAAAAGGAATTTGATGTAAGGAAATAGTTACACAGTATTACATATCTTCTAAAGTTACTAAATTAGACCAATAGGTGGCAGATATTCACAAAAATAACCTTAATCAAAGTTTTTTAGAAGAGACTGATTACTTAAGACTTAGTCCTAAAAACAAAGCAATGAGCATGAACATGTGATAATGCTTCCCCCTAAATTTTAGTAACAAAAATAACACAAAAATCTAAAACAGCAAACATGTTGGAAAATTCAGTTAAGTATTCTTCATTCCTCACTTTTACTCCCATCATTAACTTCAAAAACACACTAAAACTGGCTGGGCGCCTGTGGCTCAATCGGCTAAGGCGCCAGCCACGTACACCTAAGGTGGCGGGTTTGAATCCCCAGCTTGGGGGGGATTCAATTCAGAAGCCAAACAACAATGATGGCTGCAACCAAAAAATGGCCGGACGTTGTGGCGGGTACCTGTGGTCCCAGCTACTTGGGAGGCTGAGGCAGGAGACTCGCTTGAGCCCAGGAGTTGGAGGTTGCTGTGAGCTGTGATGCCACATGGCACTCTACCCAGGGGGATAGCTTGAGGCTCCATCAAAATAAAAAAAAAAAAAAAAAAAACACTAAAACTTAGGGGGTGTTTTAGTTAATTTTTTCTCTCTCTCTCTCTTTTTTTTTTTTGAGACATTATCTCAGGGTGTTGTCAGTCACAGGCTAGAGGGCCATGGCATTAGCCTCGCTCACAGCAATCTCAAATTCCTGGCTTCATGCAATCCTCCAGCCTCAGCCCTCTTAGTAGCTTTGACTACAGGCACCTATAACACTTAGCTAATTTTTTCTGCGCCCAGCCCTAAAAATTAGTTTTAAGCATGTTTTAGGTGAGACCAAAAAGATTCCTTATGAACGTCTGTCATAAAGTTTTCTAAAACTGATCAAAAAAGAAAGTACAAAAACCTATTGAATATATAAGTAAACAACCAATGTGTAACAGTTAAATTTTTTTGAAGGTCTCCTAAGAGAAAATACCTGTCAAAACATGTAACACAGTATAATACAGACTGACAATTTTTAGGTGATAAATATTTAATTTCTTTATTTCTAAGCCACACTATGATAGTCATTAAAATACATATCACTTGTTCTATTTAATTTAACATTCATGCTCTTCCCCAAAATGTTTTAAGAAATGATTGAGGCTATACTTTCAAATCAGACCAATGCAAGTTTGATCCTGCCTCCTCCACATCCTGTCTCTGACCTTGAGCAATGACCTAGGGCAAGTAACAATCTAACTTCAATTCAGAAGCCCAAAGAAGGAAAATAATATTTTACCTCTTGCTGAAAATAATATTTTACCTCCTGCTCTGTAGGGATTAAATGCTCAATACAATGCCTAGCAAAGTCAAGATTCACTAAATGCTCTTAGGAAAATATCCAATACAAAGAAATTTTAAACTTACAAAAATATGAAAAGTTTTTATCAAGGAACTTCACCTACTTTCTAAATAGACTTTACAAACAGTTAAGTTATATAGACAACTGCAAGAACCTAAGATAATTAGCAGGCTAAGCATCATGAAAATGACTGAGGTGATCATCTCAATTTTTCTCCATGTTTCTAAGTATCAATTAAATATATACATACAAGAAAACCCCCAAACCTAAATTCTTATAATAATTTAATAATAAAAAATTATTAAATTCAAATTATAAAAAAAATTATGCGGCCAGAGTTGAAAGCAGGGAATCCTGGTTTTCTCATCTTGTATTTCTAAGCCAAGCATATGTGCCTGGTGTATAGTATGTACTTAACAGCTTTTTCTTTTTCTTTTTTTTTAATGTTTGGGTTGGGATTTTAGCCTAGGGACTGGTTTGTCTTCCTAAGCACTTCTTGCTCTACCTTCTCTATTCCAAAAGAAATTCAGATTTTCATCTAACTATAGTTATAACTACACTAAAACATCATTCTTTACAAACCAGATTGGCAAAGAGCAAAATGTTTGGTGGATAACTGGTAGAACTGTTGAGGAGACCAAGACGCTCTCATATTATTGGATGAAAGTATGAACTAGAATAACTATTTTGGAGGCAAATTTGGCAATAACTATCAAGGTTGTGTTTTTTTTTAACTTTATTCAAATTAATATGAGGGCACAATTTAGGTTACATTGTTCTCACTTCCAGAGTAAATAAAGTTCCATTTCTAGAAGAGCCCCTCAACCAGGGGGTGTGTTATACACCCTCACAATGTGCACATTAGGTGAGATGTGGCCTGATGCCCTCCCTCCCTCTGCCATATGTTCTCCCCCATCCCCCTCTTGCTTCCCTTTACTCCTCTCCCTAGACTGGACTACAATAGTGTATTACTGTTCTTATGAACATGTATTTGTTTATATATTGATTGTATATTAGTATGCATTTTATTTCTTAACAGCTATTTTTAGCATTGAAATGAAAGATAATATGCTGCCTAGACAAATTCTTATTTTAACTTTTATTTTCAATGAATTTAGTTTTCATAATATAATAGCAATATAACAAGTATAATCCTACTAAAAGTACTTGTTCTAGGGCAGTGTTCTCAACCTTCCCAATGCCCCAATGTATTTTCATTGTTAAATAGGAGTCGCGACCCACAGGTTGAGAACCACTGTTCTAAGAGCTTGGGATACGACTAAAGAAAAAAAAATCTCTAGGTACTCCTAGAGTTTATATTCTAACACAGTAAGTTAGAAATAAATAAGCATAATAAGGAAATTATAAAATAAGTCACAATCTGGACGACTGAGTGGATGAAAGAAAAAGTAGTGTGATGAGAAGAAACACGAATGTCTGTTAGCTGTAACCAATGACACCGCCCAAAGAAAGAGCTGTTTGTCCCACATTTCATAGTGGTTAAGAGTATAAGCAGTGAAATAGGAATGCCTGGGTTCAGATCTTGGCCTTGAATTACTACTTCTGTGCTTGTTTCCTAATCTGTGAAATGAGAGTAACAATAATACCCCAAAATGTACACATTTGTTATAAGAATTAAATGAGATAATGTCTGCAAAGCATTTATATTCATTAAATGACAACACCTAAGTATATTATCTACAGTACAACATCAAATCTGTCTTATCCACTGCTTTTTTTTTTTTTATTAAGAGACAAGGTCTTGATAAGCCACCCAGGTTGGAGTACAGTGCCGCAATCACAGCCCACTATAGCCTTTAATTCCCGCTTCAGTCTCCCAAGTAGCCAGGACCACACATCCATGTAACTCATATATAGCTAATTTTCTCTTTTCTGTAGAGATAAAGTCTTGTTGTGCTTCCCAGACTGGCCTCAAGCAATACACACATTCAGCATTCCAAAGCACTAAAAATGTTAGAATGTGGAAAAACTATTTAGCCGTCCTTTGGAACTTTTTTTCAAATAACTTTTTTCAGACCTCACTGAAAATCCCACAAAGATATAAACCATTTCCCCAGAACAATTCCATCACAGATGTCCATGCAAAATTTTACATATGTTTAAAACTGACAGGACTGTGAAATGTTTTCCACATGTCCTTTCTGGGAACTTTTTAATATCCCTGAAAATTATTTTTTTTCCTTCTCATGTCTTCACCAATAGAATTCATTTGGTTGTGAAATGTCACTTAAATCCTCGTTATCTCTATATATAAGCTGAAATAACAACTCATTACTAAAGCCAACTTAAACTTCCAAATAACAGTGCAAATGTGGTTCAAAAGCTTCAAATCCTATAATACACAAGTAGGTCAAAATTACATTTTATTTAGGAAACAAGGAAATAAACATGAAGCCTTTTACATGCAGTCCACTAAAATGAGTTTTATGAAAAAATATACTTTAAGTTAATTGCAATAAATCATCAAAAATATCTAATAAAATAGTGTAATACTTTAAAATATTTTCATATATACTCTCATGAGATTCACAACAAACCTATAAAATATTACATTCTGAAAGTGCAGTGTTCAGCTGGTAACCACCAGGAAGAGGTAACAATCAAGCATTTGAAATGTGGTTAGTCCAAACCAATTTATAATAAATGTAAAATACACATATTTCAAAGACAGAAAAACTAAATTATTTCATTAACTTTTTATACTGCATATATATGAAATAATGTACTTTCTTTAACCCATACCTAAAATAAAATTAATTTCACTTATTTATTTTTTAAAAGACTAGAAAATTTAAAATTACCTATATGTAATTCAACTACTTAATATGCCTCAATTTTATACGTATATTTGCTTCACAACAACTACCTTAAAGATGGTATAATTTTAGAGTTCAAACAACAATTTTTTTTCCCCTTTTTGTTTTGAGACAGTCTCACTCTATTGCCCTGGCTAGAATACACTGGCATTATCAGAGCTCATTGCAACCTCAAACTCACAGGCTCAAGCGATACTTCTACCTCAGTATCCCACATAGCCGAGACTATGGGTATGTGCCACCTTACCAAATAATTTTTTCTTCTCTTTTCTTTTCTTTTTTTTTTTTTTTGGTAGCAATAGGGTCTCATGCTCTTGAACGTGATCTAGAACTCCTAATCTCAAGTGATCCTCTTGCCCCTGCCTCCCAGAATGCTCTGATTACAGGCACGCGCCACCATACCTGTTCAATAATATGCATTTTAAATATTTTAAAGGTAAAAATTAAGGCTTTGGGCATAAATTTGTTTAATTTGACAAACTGAAACACTTAGAAACATTTCCATGTTAGCTAACCTTCCTTTTACTTACATACATGGAGTTAATAATCAGCAGATCCACCAGACAAGATACTTAATTATTAACTACTGATTCTCTACTAAAAGGACTTACAACTAGCCACAATGAGCCAGGATTAAAGAGTCTAATTAGAGCCAGAATTATAATGTCTATTTCTAAATAAAGTTGGGTCTCAGCCATCAACTTGAAACAGTAATTCCATCAAGCCAGCAGTCCCCAACTTTTTTGGTACCAGGGACAGTTAGTTTCAGGAAAGAATTTTTCCATGGGTGTGGCAGGAGAGGACGATTCGAGTACATTATATATCCACCTCAAATCATCATTCATTAAGATTCTCATAAAGACCATACAAGCTAGATCTCTTGTATGCACAGTCTACAATCAGATTACAGCTCCTATGAAAATCTACTGCCACTTAGCTGACAGGATGCAGAGCTCAGGCAGTGATGCAAGTGATGGAGTGATGAGGAGAGGCTCTAAATGCAGGTGAAGCTGTGTTGGCTTGCAGCCCAGTTCCTAGTGTCAGGAACAGGTAACAGTCACGGGGCGGGGGGAAGTGCTGGGGACCACAGCATTAGGCAGTATCTTGTTAGTATGGTTTAGGTGGACATACGTCAATATATTTAAAGTCTGTATTATTCAAACAACACAAACTCCCCAGTAACTCCAAATTTGAGTATTACTGAATCGAACTTAGTGGATACTTAGCAGGCTCCCAATTTTCTGCTAGTCATTAAAAGTGCTAACAAATTTTTTTAAATAAAATAAGTGATGTAGTCTCTAGCATCAATAAGCTCAGTGCAAGTAAGGTTATTTATATTTGAAATGAAAGGAATTACAGTTTTTACTTAGGTTTTAAACTATGAGGTAATAGTAAGTTCAACTGATTTTTGTAGAAAATAAGTTATATAAGAGTTGAGAATAATTTTGTGAAAAAGAGATTACCCTGAAATTTGAAATGTGACTGTTATATTACCATTTGACACTAATACTGAAATTTTAACAATTTTTGATCACTCAAGATAATTTTTTAAACTGCTTTTTAAAATATGTTTGGTAAGAATAGTCAAATTAGTGGGTTAGTAAAAATGGGATTCTTCATTTTATATGTGTACACACACACCAAAATAGCAAGGCAAAATACTAGAAGCACAACCTCCTACAAGCAGAACAGGAATTTTAATTAAAACCTAATACAAAACTTTGATCTTAGAATACACTCCTAAATAAAGGTTAGAAATGAAGAATTCTAACACAAGGAATGAGAAAACCCCTGTAAAATAGTATACATTTGAAAGACCAACTTTATGTTTCCTAAAAACATACTACTTTAAAGCAGAACTATACGGTCTCAATTTTATAAATACAGTACATGACCTTCCACATTTATAATCCAAAACAATCTGACACCTGGTTATTACAATAACATGATAAATATTCTAGAAATGACACTTTTGTGATTAAAGTCAGACTAAAGGTTAGGTAAATTTCTGGCCTCCTCAGTTACTGGAGCATGATGGGACACTAAGATAAGATAAATTTAATATTTTAGGTAAACAAACATATCTCAAAACATCCGCTTAAGTGAAGACCTGCTTCATTTTAAAGACTCACTGCCAGAAGAGGAAAAAATATGTTGGCTACTACCAAGAAACCCCTATATCATCACTGGTCAAACCATTGAAAGATGAAGAAATCCTATTTGCCTTCCAGTATAGGAATCTATAATCTAATTTCAGTGTGTTTCTGTTACATGTAAACATTTCAGGCATTGGAACAGATCCCCTTAAATCCTACATTCCCTCTTTTCAATTTTATTCCTATTATATTAAGTGTATTTCCTACCAAAACACTATAAGCCATCCCAACACATTAGGATATTCATCAATAACTGAAAAGGGAAAAGGAAGAGCATTTATACCAGAATCCAGGAGCTGTAGGAAGGTTTTTTTGTTTTTGTTTTTTCCTCCCCCCGAGACAAAGCCTCACTCAGTCTCCTTGGGTATAGAACACTGAGTAGAGTGCCCTCATAGCTCACAGCAACCTCAAATTCCTGAGCTAAAGTGATCCTCTTGCCTCAGTCTCCTGAAAAGCTGGAACTACAAACACCCACCCCTATGCCCAGCTAGTTTTTTTTTTTCCTATTTTAGTAAGGATTAAGTCTTGCTCTTGCTCAGGCTGGTCTCAAACTCCTGAGTTCAGGTAATCCACCTGCCTTGGCCTCCCAGACTACTAGGAAAATAATTTTTTTTAAAATGTGTTTCTAGTAATATGCCCAATTTTTAACACTGTTGTAAACTCTTTGAGCACCAAAACTTTAGTTTTAGGTAGGTGCCTAGTACCTATTATGCTATTAATCACATTCCTCACATTAAGACAAATATTTCTTGATTAACCCTTTGACCCCAGAGAGTTCACAAATGCACCAAAAGAACATCTTGTATGAATGCCTTTAGGAGTTCTTTGAAGTCAAAAGGTTAAACTCATCTGCAGCTTCTTTCCTTGACGATGTCATCTTGTGATGAAACCTTCCTCTTAATGTTGGTGGCAACTGTTTGTGTCATTGTCACTTAAGATGGGAATTTGTTCTGAGAAATACATTATTAGGCAATTCTGTTCTCGGGCAAACATCATAGAGCACATGTACACAAAATTAAACTGTACAACCTACTACACACCTAGGTTATATGGTAGAGCCTATTGCCCCTAGGCTACAAACCTACACAGCATGTTACTGTACTTAATGTAGGCAATCGTAACACAATGGTTAAGTATCTGTGTATTTAAACATAGAAAAGGTGCAGGAAAAAATACAGTTACAACAGATAAAAATGGTATACCTGTATAGGGCACTTAAAATGAACTGAGCTTACAAAGCTGGAGTTGTTCTAGGTGAGCGAGTGAATGATGAGTGAATACGAAAGCCCAGGACATTACTATACACAACTGTAGACCTTAGAAACATCACACGTGACATTTATTTTTAAAAATTGTATATGTCATGTTTATAAAAAGAAATTTTGTCTTCAATAATAAATTAGTTTACTGTAACATGTTTATCAACTTTTTAATATTTTTAACTCTTTTATAATAATACTTAGCTTAAAACACAAACCACATGGTACAGCTGTACAAAAATATTACCTTTCTTTATATCCTTATCCTATAAGCTTTTTCTATTTAAAATTTTTTTGTTTAAAAACACACACACATATTAGCCTAAACCTATACAGGGTCAGGATCATTAATATCACCGTCTTCTACTGCCACATTTTGTCCCACTGGCTGAAACATGCATGGCCCTTCTTTTGGAATACCTTCTGAAGGACTTGTCTGAGGCTGTTTTACAGTTTTCTCCCTTTTTTTTTTTTTTTTTTTTTTATTTAAACAGAGTCTCACTTTGCCACCCTTAGTGCAGTGCCATGGCATCTTAGCTCACAGTAACCTTAAAACTGTTGGGTTCAAGTGATCCTCTTGTCTCTGCCTCCCAAGTAGCTGGGACCACAGGCGCCCACCACAAAGCCCAACTATTTTTAGAGACAGTGTCTCGCTCTGGATCAGGCTGGTCTCAAACTTGTAAGCTCAGGCAATCTACCCACCTCCGCCTCCCAAGTGGCTCTCTTTTAATATAAGTAGGAGTACACTCTAAAATAACAATAGGAAGTATTGTACAGTAAATACATAAATCAGTAACACAGTTGTTAACTACCACGTATTAAGTACTGTATATAAAAGTATGTATGAGCTATACTTTTAAACAACTGGTAGTGCAGGTTTGTTTACACAAGCATCACCACAAACATCTAAGACTACAATGGAATGGCTACATCACTAGGCAATAGAAATTTTTTAGCTCCGTTATTGCCTTATATGGATACATCATTGACCAAAATGTCACTATGTAACACATGGCTGTATTTTTCTAAGGGAGAAACCTGTAGTGATTAGATGCTACATAGTAACTCCCTTCAAATCATATGGACATTGAATCACCACCACCAAAAAGGAATCTAATAAGCACTAAGAACAGATACTAGAAGTCAGGCTCCCACACTAATCATCTGTTTTGAAAACGAGCTGAAAACAGGCTCATGACAAAAAGCTATGTAAGGTACATAAAATTTAAAAGATTATAAAATTCAAGTCTGTAGAGCCACTGGAAAGAACTAATACTATATAAATAAGTTTTAGGGAAAAATTTATAACACAGCCATACCTGACACTAGATCAACATCTAAAGTCAGATATCAATTTAGAATAATGAATTTTTGAAAAAGAGAGTTGCTTCTTAGAGTAATCAACTAGCAAATATACTTTTGATAAATCAAATAGAGTTCAATGAAAACAGGTAAGAGAGTAGAACATCCAGGGACCTAAGGCCTTCAGGAACAAAAAAAGAAAGAGGGAGAGAGTGGATAAGAGGAGAGAGAGAGGGGGGAGAGAAAGAGAATATCAAGGTTTAATCTACAAGAGGAAACAATGAAAAGCCAGAAAAAAATGTCTACCTCACTTGACCCTTAAATCGGAGTTATGACTCAAAAATCATAGTATAGCATGGTTTCACATCAGAAAAGGTCTAGGAACATAATGAAAGAAATTCTATTTGCTTAACAGCGGTAATAAATGTCTCTATGAACAACTAATACAAACCCCAAAGAAGGCTAAGGGATAGGGAGAACTGACAAGAACAAGCACACAGTGTGCCCTCTCTATTCTCCCAAAAAACACATAACCAAGGTCTAATACGTAGCCTAACACCACTTTAGTGAAACCAAGAGACTGACAATTAATAGTACTCAAATTTCTCATGCCTCAGTTGCCTATTATTGGCAGTTATAAGTGATTATACTTGTTTCAGAAACAGAAGGGGTATATTGAGATTTTGTAATCTGTTTTGCATTGGATTTGAAAGGACAGGAACTCAGATGAAAAAGACACATCAGGAAAGAAAAGGCAGGCTCATCTAGGACCAAATAAGCAGACCCAGTGGGTACTAAACTATAACTAGGTAATGTCCTTGAATACTTAAAGAGGATTCCATTTCACCCCAGTTATTAAGGTCCACTTATATCACACTGATTCAGCTACTAATGTAGTCTAATAAAACAGTCCTAAGACAGGAAATATGTGAGGTCCATAGCTTAGGGTTCAGCATCTTGTCATATCAAAAACAATTCCAACAACTACACTCACATTTGTACCTGACAACACCTACCTTGTTGTATGCCTCTCATCCAGACAGACACTGTTCAATTTTATTTCCCTGTGGCTAGGTCTTCAAGGCCTACTGCCAGACCCTATTTTCTCCCTTTCCTGGCAGGATGCTAGTCTGAATCTCTCTACCTAGTACCTGCTCTTCCAACAACCATCCCACTCTTACACCAACTTGACCTGCTCCACACTCATCTTTTCTATACACTGCCATTTTGCTACACATAACCATGATGCTGACAGGCTGACTACAGTCATATGTAGACCCCCACTTAGATTTCCCAGATTGTGTTCTTCCCCCCCCCCCATTCAGCAAGACTTGCTGTCTGACTGCTGAGATAATGTGGTCCTTAAGTCCTGATTATGTTCAATCTCTATGGCAGTCAGATATCCTTCAACCAAATCTCAGCTCCATCACAATGACTCCCTAATTTAGCTAAATTTCAATTGCATCATATTAGGTTTTATTTCCCCTTTCTTTTCTGAATGTAAACTCTGAAAACTTTTAGATCTTTTGCAACTTGCTTCACCAGTTTACCTAGCAAACAGGTCTGCAACTCTCTGCCCTATTTTTACCCAAACAATCATTACACCTCTCTCCATCTTCAAGCCCTTGATACAATGACACCAGTTCTTTATATACATTAGAAAATTAAACATTTTTATCACTCAAAACAATAAAATTTTTTCACATTTATTAATATAAGATATTCCTTGGCAGATGGGAAGAAAAATTATAGGTGTGGATAATGCATAAATAAAACTGTATTTGCAGCTCAATGTCTGTAGCTCAGCAGCTAGGGCGCCAACCACATATACTGAAATTGGCAGGTTCGAACCCAGCCCAGGCCTGCCAAACAACAATGACAACTACAACCAAAAAATAGCGGGGCACTGTGGCGGGCACCTGTAGTCCCAGCTACTTGGGAGGATGAGGCAAGAGAATCGTGTAAGCGCTAAAGTTTGAGGTTGCTGTGAGCTGTGACGCCATAGCACTCTACCCAGGGTGACAGCTTGAGACTTTATCTCAAAAAATAAATAAATAAATAGGTATCTGCTTTAACTTCATAGTAAAACTTTTTTTTTTTTTTTTTTTTTTGAGACAGAGCCTTATGCTGTCCTCCTGGGTAGAGTACCATGACATCGCAGCTCACAGCAACCTCCAACTCCTGGGCTCAAGTGAGTCTCCTGCCTCCGCCTCCCAAGTAGCCGGGACCACAGGTGCCCACCACAACACCTGGCTATTTTTTTTTTTTTTTTGGTTGCAGCCATCATTGCTGTTTGGCGGGCCCGGGCTGGATTCAAACCCACCACCTTAGGTATATGTGGCTGGAGCCTTAGCCACTTGAGCCACAGGCACTGAGCCATAGTAAACTTTTGATTAGCAATATAATATGAACCAAAACACTTCATGTTTTATGACTTTACCTTAAATGTCTTAAAAATCAGATTTTAGTTAATGCAACACCATTTTACTTTGTAAACTTCAAGGTTATTTCTATACGAAATTATAAAATAGTAGTAATGTGAATTTTCACTGTTAATGCGATGTTATAGAATTTAAACTTTGAGTTAAACTTAAACAATCTGATGAATGCTTACTAATTAAGGAAGAGAACTAGATTTTCCAGTAATTTTTAACTTTAAAACAGATTTCCTAATATTCCTTTTTCATGTCTAGATTAAACTGAAGTAAATTCTGAGACTAAAAGATCACCCAACAGCAGGCAATTCATAGATTTTCTAAACACTGCAACAAAGTAAAATAAATCACAATATTAAAGAAGTGGATATATCCTCTAAATCAATTATAGATTTCCATCTACTGACACATCTCATGACTGACATTTGATATATGTGAACTAAAAAGTTCATAATCTTATCTAAAACTAAGAGCAATTCTATTCTTAAAATCTGCTTACTTTTTTCAAAAATAAAAATTCACATATAGTAACACTTTATGCCATTTACTTTCTGTCTTATTCTGCTCCAAAATGCCAGTCTATATTTTTAGAATAAGAAACACAGTATGCCTACCTACCTAAAGCTCTCCTTAAATTCTTGTACATAGAAAATGCCTCAAATTTCTTGATGATAAGCATTCTGCAACATTTAACAAATGTAGATAACTAAAAGCATCAGTTTAACGTAAAATTCAAATAAATCTCTGCTAATGGGTGGCACCTGTGGCTCAGTGAGTAGAGTGCGGCCCCATATACCAAGGGTGGTGGGTTCAAACCCGACCCTGGCCAAACTGCAACAAAAAAATAGCCGGGCGTTGTGGTGGGCGCCTGTGGTCCCAGCTACTCAGGAGGCTGAGGCAACAGAATCGCCTAAGCCCAAGACCTGGAGGTTGCTGTAAGCTATGACACCACAGCACTCTACTGAAGATGACAAAGTGAGACTCTGTCTTAAAACAATAAATAAATAAATCTCTGCTAATATTCATCCTACTTAAAGGTTTTTTCTAAGTAACTAGAAGTTACTAATATTGGGCTTTCTCACAATACACCCAATACTGAGAAGTATCTACCTGTTCTGCACAGTTATATTACATAAAATTCATTAACTGCCTTAGTACAAAATCATCTCATTCCACTGGTCCTTTAAAGACAGTAGCGTATGTCTAACAAAGGTCAATAACTGAGTATTCAGTTTTTTTCTGAGTTGGCACAAAAATTAGGGAAAAAATCTCTAGGAGGCCCAGGTGGGTGGATTGCTTGAGCTCATGAGTTCGAGACCAGTGTAAGCAAAAAGAGAGACACCCATCTCTACTTAAAATAGAAAAACTGAGGGAAGAGGATCACGTAAACCCAAGTTGGAGGTTGCTGTGAGCTATGATGGCAAGGCACTCTATAAAGGGAGACAGCTTGACTCTCTATCTCAAAAAAAAAAAAATTTTAGGGAAATCACTTTAAAATAATAATCACCAGCACTGGCAATGTTCTAACTCTTTCAATCCTCCTAAGAATCTATGAGGTTGGCACTTACAGATTCAGAAACTAAAGCACAGAAATGTTAAATAACTTGCTCAGTCACACAGCTGGTAGGTCAACAAGCAACAATGTAACCTCGAGTAGAGGACCCATCCAGAGCCCATGCTCTTAACTTTCTAGCTGTACCACCTAAATCTAAGAACAACCACTTAAAAGGTATCCAAGTTATCTCAAAGAAATCTGACATTTTTTCACTTTGTGACAACTTACATAAAAAACCATGTAAGTATTTTAGGCTGCATCTTAAATCTTAAGCAATAAAGACAGCCTGATAACAAAACCAAGCAAATGAGATTTATGTCAAGGAGGAAACTCTTTACATGAACTTTAAAACTGTATTATCACATGACCAATAAATTTAAAGTATACATTCACAGGGAAATTTTCACAAATAGTTTTCAAAAATTAACAGCAAATGCCCCCACGTAACAGACCTTTGAAACACATTCTGAGTAGTCAAATTTACCAAGACAGTATGGTGACTCACAGAACCTGAACTAAGTCACAAAGAAAATGCCTCTAAACAAATCAAAATAGGTATTCCAATGTCCAAGTATTGGTATTCATTTACTTTTCTCAAAAGATGGCCTGATTAAGTAAGGCCTACTGATATATCTATGCAGAATCACAAATTTGAATACAATTTCCAACTTTTAGTAGAATGGGAGGGTGAATGTAGACACTAATCACAGTTACAAGTACAACCAATAGTAAAGCAGGAAAAAAAGTACTTATAGCTTCAAAATGCAAAAGAACATTTAGATCCTCATGGTAAAATAGTAATTGGTCACAAATGATGACCCAATATCAAACCAAACAAGTTTCGTTATATTCTGCTTTCTATTTAAGACATAAAAGAACTATAGAATGATTTTCATCAAAAGCAGTTAAAGTGGTTTTATAATTTGATGTTTACAGGAATAAGCTCACAATTATCCTTAAGCTCAACTAATCCATTAGAAAGGAATTTGAAAGTTCCAAATAGCAAACGTTTTATTTCACTGTTTCAGAGTTCAAGAGCATTTTGTGTATAAAAGTTACCTGAAAGCAGGAAGGAGGTGGAAGGCATAAAATTAGAAAGCCTAAGAAAACAGACTAGCTAGGCAAAGGTCTACCAACACTATGCTCAAAGTCAGCCCCCACTAAACAACGCGTGGGCAGAGGGTGCCACATCAGCAGACTCTGTATTTGTCCTGCTTCTAAATCATTTGTCAGCTTCATGAATTATTAATTTTAGTAATGGTTTGTTGATAAGAAACAATACCAACTCTTAACTGCAAAAAGTGATAGGGCCCTCCTGATTTACTTTACAAAATCAAACTTGGGTTTACCCTTACAGAAAACACTCCGCCTTACGGTGGCACAGATTTGACTTTTTTTTAAAGCTATTCTTAAGCTGTACTTAATTTTTTTAAAGGATTGAAGGAGTTAATGCCTGACCCACACTGACTATTGTTATCAAAACAATTGTTACACTACTTAACAGAACTCCTTTTCAAAACAGGCTGCTACATATTGTGCTTTCTCTAACTCCAAACAAAACTTTAAAACACATAGTAAATAACATCTAAGACCTTGTACTTTTTTCTTCTCCAGCAAGGAAGTCTAACTCCAAACAGGAAACTGCTCCTCAAAGAGTTCAACACTGAAATCCTATCAAACCCAAACCCAATCCTCAGGAGATTGAACGATTTAAGTGCCAACACACCAGCCTAGTCTGTAGAACTGGAGTAAAATAAATACTTCAGCTTCTGTCTTTAAGAGTGGGTAAGAGAGTCAGCACGGTAAAAGAAAAAACTGCCTTTTCTGACTCCCCCCCCCCCAAAATATATGCATATCCTTACAAGCCCAATGGATACAAAGCCTCCCAAAATAAAGAAGTTGAAAGTGCTACTAGGTCAAGTTTTTCGCTCACCCTCCCCCATCCGACGGGAAGGGGTAGAGAAGGAAGGGGCTGAGGAAGGGAAGGAACGTCGGGGCCGATTTTAGCTGGGCAACAGGCGAGGCGAGGTGGCCGGGCTCCCCACCCCCATTCCCGCACCTTTTTCGGTGAACAGGAAAAGAGGCGGAGAAGGGAGCGCGATTGGAAGCACCCCTGAGCCTTGGGACCAACTTCCCAGCGAGAAGAGCAAGGTGGAAGGTAGGGCGAGGAGGGGCAGAGAGAGGTTGGGGGGGTGGGGGGAGTGCTGCAGCGCAAAGCTAAGCCCCGGCATCTCCCACAAAGGCCGAAACCCGGCTCGGGCTCCCCGGGTCAGGCGGATCCGGGCCAGCGGCGGGAAGCGCCCCCAGGGTCTCTTACCCATGCTGGGGGCTCCCGCGGGGAGAAGCCAGCGTCCGCCGCTCCTCCTGTGGCTTGCGCTGCAGCTCCTGCTGCAGGAGGCGGGCCCCGCGCTCCGCTCTCGCCCCTTCTGAGTTCAGGCTGGGCGAGGAGGCGCCTCCATCCGCCCGCGGCAATCGCCCGCCAGTCCCTTCAAGTGCGGCCCGTGAGGCAGAGGCGGCGGCTGCTGCTCACGCCTCGCCTCTGCCGAAGCCACTGCGGCGGGAGGACCGTCCCCGCCTGCTCAGACGGCGGCTTTCCCACCCCTAGTCGCTCCCGCAGGGGGGTGGGACCTGCGGGTTCACGCCGGCCCCAGGCTCCAACCCCGAGCGCCCGCCTAGCTTCGAAGCCCGCCCCTCGCTGCTCCCTCAGGGTTAAGGGTTTCAAAGCGCGACGGCCGGGACTGAAGTGGAGCCGCGAACAGAGAGGCCGGGAAGGTGCGGAGGGCTGGGCCCGGAGGAGGCAAATCTCGCGAGAACGCCCTCGTTCTCCCTGCCCCGCCCCGCCCCCGCCGCGGTCTGGCTCTCACCCGGGTACCCTGGCTGGTGCCGGGTACGGTGACGTAACGGCATGGGGTGTCGCGCCGCGTACGTCCAGGTGCGGCGAGCGGATGGGGAAAGAGTGGAGAGAAGCTGTGGTTTGTCTTTCCCCCGAGCTTCGGAACACCTGGCTTGCGCGTTTTGTCTGGTTTGTCGCCTCAGATGGATTCAAAAGGTTTTTGCTGATAGGCAAAGTGAGGCTTGGGTTGGCCCACTTTCCGCAGTGGCGACGCAGTGTTACTTTGACTGAGCCTCTGGAGGCCCTAAAAGAGAAAAGGCGACTAGAAGGAGGGCGAGAATGCTTAATCGCAACCTGCTAGGGAGCCCAGCTGTTGCTCGGACCCCTCAGTTTACCTGGTGAAGTACCTTACGGATCACAAGCCCTTGTTCTTCGTCATAGGGGAAAAAACCTTAGACGTGAAATTAATGGTTTTACAGGAATAAATTATTGGGTTATTTTAGTTTCTTGTCAGCTAAAGGCAGCTTTCTAAATTTCCTTTTTTCTTTTGAAAGTTTAATTTAGGTTTTTATCTGCTCAGGAGAGAAAAATAACCATCCTGATTTGAAATATTGCCAGGCATTTTTTTCTAGAGTCAGTGTGAAGGGGGGCATAGGATTATTGCAGTCAAACACGAGCCTTAGGGTCAGAAGCAAGTGCAGTTAGTCCAGCCAGCTTCTCCTGCCCACCCCGTCCCCCCATTTGACTAGGCCCAGTTCCTGAGCTGATGTGTGTGTGAGCAGCCTTTGTTGAACTCTAAATATTGTGTCTAGTGCTTTTTCAAGAAATCGTGCCATTTAATTCTCACATTCCTCCAACATTACAACTGTCTTTCTTGTCCTTTGGAACCGAGCCGACCTGGGTTTCTAAAATTCAGCCCAGCCGTTTACTTTTTGTGTTACATTGGATAAATTAACTAATCTTGCTGAACTTCAATTTCTTGAGTTTGCTGGAAAAAAGTTTGTTGTGTAGAGCATTGTCTGACACTTGGTAGTAACCCTTGTGTATTCATTCACACTGTCTCCTTAGGCCTACTTTTACCATCTTTTAATTCTTTTATTACTTCCAGAAAGATTGGATGTGGTAATTTTATAATAATAATTGTCAAAGTCACAAGCAGTAGCCAAAAAGAAGGAAAAAATTTAATATGCTCACCTAGATGAGCTGTGTTGTTTTGAAGTTATGGAACTTGTGCCTTTTTTTAGCCAACAAATATTTATTATTAATATTCAGTGTCCCCTACCAAGCAGAGAAGCCAACAAAAAAGCTAAAGGAAGTGAGACATGAGCACAAAATTAACAGTATGAGGTAGTGAGACTCAAATGCTTGAGAATTTAAAGGAAAATAATATCTGTAGGCAAGCAAGCTGCAGGGAGAAGGTATGAGTTGAACTAAAACTTGGGAGAAATTTATTCTGGAGGAGTCCTCCAAGAAGTAAGGAGTCGAGGTGGATATGCAAACAATATTCTTAAGCCTTTTAGAAATCTGTGGCTCAAGCAGCCCATAAGAAAGTAGATCATTTTAAGATTTGGAAGAATGAGGCTGGCAAGAAGCAAAAGAGGATTCATGAAAGAAGATAAAGGAAAATATAAGCTATTTGAAGAAACCTGCAATCCTTAATATTTGAAGAAGAAAAGAAAATGAATAGAACTGAAGAGATTAAGGAGAACAAACAAGGAATAAAAAGACCATGGGATTTGACAATAAGATCACCTTTGAAAGTATAATTTCAGATTGTATATTGTATGATATATATAACTACCTGTTCCAGATATATAGTCAGATTAAAGGTTTTATCAACTGAATGATAAGGAAATGGAGGTGAGAAGTAGATAAGGTTACAATCTGTGTAATTTCTTGGTCACATCACGTAATCTGACATGATAAAACATTTACCATCAGTTCTCTGCTACAAATTCCAGGATCTGAATTATCTCATAATAGAACCCGTAAGAAAGTTTGGGAATACTGAAGTAAAGCTAAGAAGTAATCACAATTCAAATTTTAATGCTGTCTTCCAAAGACAAAAACAAAGGAAATTCCAATGGAAGAATGAAATCTAGAAATGTACTACTATTAAATATATAAAAATATATAAAAATCTTTTTATACCTTTGAATGCTAAGTAAATGTTGGTTATTAATTATTCCATGAAGATCTTTCTATCTTGTAAGTCTTACCTCCCCAGCTTTAAGAGGCCTGCAAGGTAAGGCAGTATGTTTTACACATTTTTGTTTGTTTTGTTTTGTTTTGTTTTTTGAGACAGAGTCTCACTTTGTCGCCCTTGGTAGAATGCCATGGTGTCACAGCTCACAGCAACCTCCAGCTCCTGGGCTTAGGCGATTCTCTTGCTTCAACCCCTGCAGTAGTTGGGATGACAGGTGCCCGCCACAATGCCTGGCTATTTTTTGTTGCAGTTTGGCCCTGGCCAGGTTCAAACCTGCCCCCCTCAGTACATGGGGCTGACACCCTCCCACTGAGCCACAGGCGCCACCCATTTTACACATTTTTCTATAGCTAGCCCTGACTCAGCTCAAAACATTGCTTTCCTCTGAAATAATTATTAGTTAGGTGAAAGAAAATCTAGTGAGAAAATAATTTTATACTTAACTATATGTAATAAATTTAACTTTAAATCTTTTCATCTGTCTCGGGCCATACTACCCTGGATACTCCTGAAGTCTAATCTGGGAAGGGTTCAGCCTGCTTTACTACTTGGCTAAGAGACTGCCCGGGAATACTGACTGTGTACAAAAAAGATTGTCTTTTACTTTTTGCCTTTCTTTCATTGCTAGCTTTATACTGAATTCGGTTTGTTAATCCATCTGTCCTCACTATTCTTTGTATTCTAGGACAAATGGCCTCATACCACTCTAACCATATATTTTCTTTGTTTATTCTAAGTATTGAACATGTTGTTCTGGCATCAAAGAGAATATTACAATCTGTGTGGAAATGACACAATTTCAGACCAACCTAATTGATAATAAACTGCATTATTTTTTTAACTGCCATAATTCCTTCCTATCAGAAGATATTTACATTCAAAAGATCATCTACTTTCTTTCCTTCTGACAAAAGCTATTTGACAAGAATATGCTAAAGAAAAATGCTAACTAAATTGTGTTATTTTTAAACTAGCTCCAATCTTGCAAGCAACTAATTCTTTTTTGTTTCTTAGTCTTAGTTCCAAGGTACTAAGATTTCCTGTACAGTTTTCTTATTCCTTTGTTGTGGTTTGACTAAGTTACTGTACACTTAAGCACAAATTACATCAATGTATAACCTGAATTTTAAAAATAATTCTTTAGAAAACAGTTGCAGGAAATAATAATCTCGATCACAATGCCTATACAGTGAGGTCACTGAAGCTGAAAAAATTCCCCTGCTCAAACTGGTGACCCATCAGCTTGTAACAAAATGCTATTACTCCATTAGCAATTTGGGAGATGTGCTCAGACACATGACGGCGCTGAGCACTTTTCTTTATTGCACATTAAGAAAGAGTTGAATTTAAAGCATGATGACCCCCATCTAAATGAATCAGTACTATGCCAACTGCCAGGCCATTTTTACTGGTGTTACTTTATTCGTATGCTCATGTCACAGAGCTGAAGTCATGGAAGCCTCATAGACCCTCAAAGGAGTATGTTTCAAGAAGCATTACCCTCCCAAAATGTTAAAGCTAGCTCCTTGGAAGGTATTTTAAATAATCCCAAGTGACAAACACATTTGCATGTTTTAACTATCAGGCAAATTATAAACATAGCATGATGTTAATAATTTCCAATCATAAGCACACATTCATTTAAATCAGACATTTACTGATTACACGTTATAAATGAACTACTGCTGGTTCATAAATGTACAAATGGAAAACACCATCTCTGCTTTTAAGAGAGGTAAGTTTGGGAGCCAGTTAGGGGTACAATGGACTTTCCCAATACGGATAAGGAAGATTAGGACAACAGGCAGATGTACAATCCAAAGCCCATTTGTCTTTCAGGGGGACCAAACGTAGACCAGAGTAAAGTAAGGATGGCGCTATGTGCTATGGAAATGATTTAAGTTCTGGATATTACAGGCAATTAATGAAGGATTTTAAGTAACTGACTTGCTCTTCTAGCTACATCTATAGTCACAGGGAAATGTACACATTTCTCAAAAAAATTAGGTACAATATTATTTGGTTTAATAAGCATTAAATGCCTCAATCAATTAGTAAATATGTTTTTTACTAATAAACATTTCAAATAATATACAAAGCACTTCATATGCTGGGCACTGTGAGAGATTCAACACAGCAAATACAAACTGCCCCGTCTTCAAATATGATTTCCACCTAAGAAAGCTAAAACACACTTAACTCTGTTTTAACTTATTCTTATTTATATAAAACTTACCTTAAAACAGAGAAGTTACATTTAAAATCAACATGGCACAGATCAACAAACTGGGCACATTCTCATGTTGTAATGCATGTGCAATATTCTTATTTGAATATTTGCAAATTTTAAGCAGTAAATACAAGTGACCTGTCACCCAAGAATCCGGTAATATTGATAACTTTCACAAGTTACTCTACTAGAGGGTAGCTTTTTTGAAAACAAAAATTTTGGTAGTCTGTGTTTCCTTTACCCGTGAATGTATATAAATTACAAAGAAGTTTTTTATTTTTGCTTTTTTGTGGGTTTTTTTTTTTTTTTTGAGACAGTCTCCCTCTCTCTGCCTGGGTAGAATACCATGGCGTCATAGCTCACAGCAACCTCAAACTCTTGAGCTCAAGGGATCATCAGCTTCTCATGTAGATGGGATTATAAGTGTCCCTCTGCTACAATGCCCAGCTAGTTTTTCTATTTCTAGGAGAGGCTGGTCTTGAACTGAGCTCAAGTGATCTTCCTACCTTAACCTCCCAGAGCACTAGGATTACAGGCGTTAGCCACTGGCCTACAAAGAAGTTTTGGGTTTTTTTGTTTGTTTTTTTTTAATAGTAGCCCAAGGGAACTCTCAATGAGGATTATAGTCATTATCTCTTGAACGCCATCTGCCTGAGTCTGCCTCTGGCCTAATACACCACTATAAAACATATTCATCAAATTGCTATATCCCTATGCTTCTGCTCACCTAGCCATAAATTGCTTTCGAAACAAGAAGTAGAAACTTTATTTCATATCCCCACTTAACTTCCTTAACTACACAGATGACAATGAGGGTTATAGCCCATCTGACTTAGAAGCTTTTAAGCTGCCTATAAAGACATTTCAATGCCCGGAGTGAAGTGCCTAGCAAAGCAAAAGAAGCTGATAAACCAATATATTCCTCTCTTATTTGTTCCTAAGAATTCACATTCTGTTTTGCTGGTCCCAAGTTCACGGCTCACCACTCGCACAACTAGGCCACATTTTCTATGTGGCTTATAGCAGATTTCACCCTCCTTGTCCCCTACACCCACTGGGTGAACAACTGCCTTTTCTTACAACTGCTTAAATAGCTAAGGGCTACCTCAGATAAGACATAGTGCACTTCAAACTCCTTACCCCTGAGTCTTCTACTAAACCTCTATAGCCAGGGAAATTGGGTCATTCTAAATGGTCCCCTGCACACTCTGCCTACCTTCTTTTCACAACTGCTGCAGCCTTGAAACCCACCAATCCCTCTTTTGCCCCTCAGCAATTACACATCTGATTTGAGCTTATAAGGTTATACTCGGGCTACCTTTTTCCCCTCTTAATTTCCTAGGTTATACTCCTCATTCTTGTTTCACTTCTTTGCTCCTCACCCTGTATCTTATACCACATCTTTCCTAACTCTTTAACACTGTCCTTAGATTGTCAATCCAGTTTACCCAGTTTAGCAAACCCTACATGGGTAACCTCTTTGATCTCCTAACCCCCCTTCACCACCAATATATTTTCACAGAATAATCTTGGACCTAATTGAGAGAATTGTAAGGGGAAAAGCTCTCTGCACATTAAAAGCATGTAATCTCAATGTATTTCCTAATATGAATCAGTAAAGTAGGTAATGTTATTTCTAGTTTGAAAATACTAGCATCAACAACATTAATAACAGCTGACACCATCTGACTACTTTAAGTCTCAGGCACTGACTTGAACACTTCATACACCTCACATGACATGACCCTCATCACCATGCTATGAGTAGTCATGTTATCACCCCTTTTTAAAGGGCAGGAAACAGACTGGGTAATTAACTTGCCTAAGATCACGTAACTATTAAATGGCAGAGCCTGTGCTTTATTCGGTGCTAATTCCCTTGCTGATGCCCCCTCCCATGTTAGGGCTCACTCTGTTCCCCAGACTGGAAAGCAATGGCCTTATCATAGCTCACTGCAACCTTGAACTCCAGGGTCCAACCAATCCTCCTGCTTCAGCCTCCCATCTTTCTTTGTATAAAGAGAAGGAGAAAAAAAAGAAAACGGTAGGTGTGGGAACAGAAGGAATCTTCCTTTAATGGTTTGTCATAAGAATCAACTAGGAATGGGCCAGGCACAGACCATGCTGATTTATTTTCCTTCCTTTATTCATCGAGGACCTACCCTGTGCTGGATACCATGCCACGTGCCTGTGTAGATGCCTGGTGAAAGGCAATTAAGGAGACACTGTTCCTACCCTCATGAAGCTTATGTTCTGAGAAAGAAAGTCGATTTCAGGATAACACATCATAAACCATCTATGTTATTCCTCCATTCTCCCTCCTACATGACTATTCTCTTGAATGTTACTTCCTCCTGTCTCATGAAACTTACACTTATAACCATATACCTAGGATATTTCCTTTTGTTATATAATTATTTTCATACAACCTTCATTTCCTGTTAAGTGCATTATATCCTTGAAGACTAAGACAATGTCCTACTTCTCTTTACATTCATACCAGCTATTGGTTCATAGATGGCTCTCAGTAATTACATGTTAAATTCAACAATAGAAAAAAATGCAAAATTATTTCACTAGGTCTTCAGGATTTCGAATTAAAGAATTATTGCTTTGGCTATTGGGTCAAATTCCTCTTTTTATACATCAAGGGCCTCTAACCTGCTACCCCCAGCTGTAGGCCACATGCAGGTACAGATTATTTGATGACTTTTTGGCTCGTCTGTGGTGTCAAATACCGAGGAAAACTATACACAGGGACCTTTTCTTTTGCTCATCAGCTTTCTTTAGTTTGTGTATTTGGTGTTCATGTAGTTAACTCTTACTCTCCCAGTGTGCATCAGAAAAGAAAAAAAGTCTGGACACAAATGAAGGATAACCCACTCTGTGATAAACCCTTGCTGGAGATGATTGGCCAGCATGTGATTGCCTATGATGAATGCTTAACTAAGTGCTCCATTACTTTTTTTAGTGAAGACAATCCCTGTTAAACCGATTAAGTACTAATTTTAAATTGATTTTATATAACTGAATTTTCTTAGATACATTATCTCAAAAAAGTTAAAGAAGTATATTCAAAATAGATATATCCTATTTATTACAAGGTCTTAATTTTTCTAAGAATTACTGGGTATTGAAATAAACGCTAATAGTGTGGAAGAATAGCTGAACTGGTCTTATCTACCCTGTAATCAACATCTAAGCAGCCACTCTGACAAGTGAAATCTGCCTGGCCTCTTTGCACATAAACACATATTTATGTTTATATTTTTATGCATGTTCTGTTTCCACCATGAAACCACCACTTTATTCTTCAGAACTTACCTCTCACCCCTAAAAAAGTGCTCAAAGAATGAAGAAATCTAGGCTGTTACACAACACTACAAAGTTGTGCCCAAAACATATTAGAATGTCATGACCTGCTTGTTAGGAAACTAGTCACTACCTGTGTGCAATTTAACCTTAAATCAGGTGAGAAATGAGAACCCAGGATTCAGAGATGCCCTGAATGTTTTAGAACTCAAATAAACAATTGAATAAAACCTTTACAAAATGAAAACATATTGTGATCACCTCACATCAGAGTTAAAAGACCAGCAGTTTTCCAAGACCCAGGGAAATGATACTACACCAAGAGAAACAGCCCGAGAGGAATTCCCCAGCTCTAACATAAGTTTAGTTCACAAACTAATCTCTCTTTCCACCTGAAAGTGTTAGTTAAAGGGGCCATTTGGATGTTATTTAAACCAAAATGAAAAGGAAAGAAACTTCATGGCAGACACTTCGTTAGAGACAGGAATTGAAAGTACAAGAGGACAGTTTCATTCCATGGGAGAACCCTGAGAATGAGGAAGTCCCTAATTTAAACAAATTTAATGAGAGAAATATCAGTCAGCAAGAGGCCTGAGGGAAAATCCCTCTTACTTACCATTCCTTCATTCATTTTGAGGGGAGAATGTTCCAGGTATGTCCAGCCTGCTGCCTGTGGGACTCATGCAGATTATTTCAGGGTTTTTTTCTTATCAGTGGTGTCTATATCAAGAAACGTATGCAAGGATTTTTTTTTTTTTTTTTGCTAATCAGCTTTCATTAGTGTTTGTTTGTGCATTTAATGTGTGGCCCAAGACAAGTCATATACCTTCAATGTACAGCAGAGAAAAAAAAGGTTGGTCCATGACTCAGGGTGAATTTCATTTAAATGATGTGATAAATTGAAATCAAATTTACCCAGTATAGGGCATCACCTGTGGCTCAGTGAGTAGGGCGCCACCGGCCCCATATACCAAGGGTGGAGGGTTCAAACCCAACCCCATCCAAACTGCAACAAAAAAATAGCCCGGCCTTGTAGCGGGTACCTATAGTCCCAGCTACTTGGGAAACTAAGGCAAGAGAATCACCTAAGCCCAAGAGCATCACCTATGCCCAAGAGCTGGAGGTTGCTATGAGCTGTGACGTCACAGCAGTCTACTGATGGCAATAAAGTAAGACTCTGTCTCTAAAAAAAAAAAAAAAATTTAGCCAGTATAAATAAAAGCTTGGCCTATATTAGACACATGTATTAGTCTACATCCCACAATTTTATGCTTTTCTTTTTTCACTCTGTCACCCTGGATAGAGTACAGTGGTGTCATCATAGCTCACTGCAACTCAAACTCCTATATTGGAAGAACCTTCCACCTCAGCCTCCCAAATAGCTGGGATTTATTAGCATGCACAGCCAACCTGGCTAATTTTTCTATTTTTTGTAGAGGTCTTGTTCTTGCTCAGGCTGCTTTCAAACTATAGGTCTCAAGTGATCTTCCAGCCTTCACCTCCCAAAGTGTTAGGATTATAGGTGTGATCTATCATGCCCAGCCTATACTCTGCTTCTGATGTAAAACGTTTTATGTTAAAATTGCTTATTGTACAAAATACAAATAATGTAGAAATGTGTAAAATAAAATATCGAAGTCCCAAAGAATCATCTCAGAATGACCATTAGCAACAGTTTGATTTGTACTCACCCGAGTTTTTATTCATGTACTCACATATAAATAGTTTATATTAGACACAACAGTGTGCACCTTAACTTTTTCTTCCTAGCAGTAGACACATTTCCATGCCAGTGCATTCATATCAGTTCATTCCTTCAAATGGTACATTCTGCCATGAACAATCCTTTATTAACAGACTCATGAATTATTTACAGGTTGGTTTATTTTCTGGTCATAAACTCTACCTCAGTAACATCTTTGTGTGTGTATATATACATATATATACACACAAAGATGTATATGTAGAGATTTTATATATATAATATATATATTTCTCTTTTTTTTTTTTTTGCACACTTGTGGGTATAAGATTTTTTTCATAAAAGTGGAATTGCTAAATCAAAAAGCTATACACATTTACATTTTGGCTAGATTGTGCCAAGCTACCTTCCAAAAAATTTTCACCACTCTTCCAACAGTCTATACTGTTGTCAAAGTGGATATTACAAATCTTTTGAATTTAGTCCATAAGGTAGGAGAAAAATTACAGCTCATTGTTTCAATTTTGAGTAAGAAGGCTGAGAGTCTTCACCCATGTATATAGACTATTTTTATTTCTTTGCCTGATTGTCAGCCTGCCAACCCATATCCCTGGCTCATTTATCTTTTTTTCTGTGGGTCGACTTCTCATTGATTTCTAAGAACTCTTTATTCTAGGGATATAGATCATTTTCCTGGGTGCCCATTTGGTCTCAGGTCTATTCCTGCCTTTCCCTCGGGTATGTGCGAGGTGGAAGTGAGGGCTGTGGAATGCTGACCCTGCAGACTGCTGTCACAGTCACTTGGCTTCCAGCTAAGTTTGGGCAATGAGTGGCCCTGGTAGGAGATGGGAGGGTATGGAAGGCAGAATTGTGGCTCCCCCACAGATGCCAACTTCCTAATCCCTGGAACCTGTAAACACGTTAAACTCATATTAACATGGCAAAAAGGAATCGAATTCTAGATGGAACTACATTTCCAAATCAGCTGATGTTCAAATATGATGATGCTGGATTTTTCAGACGCGCCCAGTGTCATCACAAGGGACCTTAAAAGTGGAAGAAGCAGCCAGAAACAGGAGAACCAGAGAAATGTGAAAAGAAGTTGACCAGCCATGTCTGATTTTGAAGATAGAGGGAAGGGGCCACAGCACAAGACAGGCCGCTCCAAGAAACTGGAAAAACCATGGAAACATGCTCCCCCAGAACTTTCAGAAAGACATGCAGTCTTGACATCCCATTTCAGATTTCTGATCTCTAGAACTGTGAAATAATAAAATTTGTGTTGTTTTAATCCAGCTTCTGTGTGGGAATTCATTATAGCAACAATAAGACACTGATACAAAAAGTGAGAGGAAGAGAGAAGGGTTCACTGTAATGCTTCCATCAGAAGGCCAGAGAGGGTTTGGGGTTAGCCGGCCCTGGCGCTCTGAGAGTATCACATCTTCCCTTTTGTATTCCAGGTTAGGGGCAAAGAGACCATCTGCTGTTGGTACCTTCTGAGGTGTCTATCGTCTCCCTTTTTGGCTTCCCAAATCTTCCATCACCCTGAAAACAATTTCTATATTAGACTTTCCTGGCTCAGAGTGGTCTTTCTTTTCCTAGTTTGACCCTGCCTCATGTGTTTTCCCAATTTAATGTTTGTTTTTTGATGTTTTATGACATTTTATGACATTCAGAAAGTTGAAATGTGCATATAATTAAACTTATCAGTATTTGTGTAATTACTTTTGAGTATTATGTTACAACTAAAAGACCTTTCCCCTTTCAAAATTATAAAAATGGGTGGCACCTGTGGCTCAAAGGAGTAGGGCCCCAGCCCCATATGCCGGAGGTGGTGGGTTCAAATCCAGCCCTGGCCAAAAACTGCAAAAAATTAAAAATTATAAAAATTATCTATCATTTTAACTAGTTTTATATTTTTTATTGGTTAATATATAATCACACAAGTATACACACAAGTAAGTGTACAACTTGGTGAATTTTCACAAACTAGAAAACTTCTAGTTACGTGATTTCATTTTCTGCACTGAATGTTGTGATACCTCTGGATTTATTTCAATGTACATGCAGTAAGATTGGAATTCTGGTTTGTTTGTTTCCCTTCAATAACTAGCAAATTCAGAATGTGAGAACAGGAATCCATATTTCTCCTATTGATTGCTACCTTTATTATATACTTAATTCATATAATTAATCAATTTCTGGATTTTAATTTATCTATACCTATGTTTATATTTCATCATTTCCCAGTGTTTATTTATTTATTTATTTTTATTTATTTATTTTTTGAGACAGAGCCTCAAGCTGTCCCCCTGGGTAGAGTGCTATGGCATCACAGCTCACAGCAACCTCCAACTCCTGGGCTCAAGCAAGTCTCCTGCCTCAGCCTCCCAAGTAGCTGGGACCAGAGGCACCCACCACAATGCCCATCTATTTTTTGGTTGCAGCCGTCATTGTTGTTTTGGTGGGCCAGGCTGGATTCAAACCTGCCACCTTAGGTGTATGTGGCTGGTGCCTTAGCCACTTGAGTCACAGGCGCCGAGCCCATTTCCCACTGTTTAAATGTGCAAAATTGTGCAAAACGCCACTCCTCACTCTAATTACTCATCCTCAGAAAATAAAATGTTTTAAATGTTTAGAATTACAAAAGGGCCTTGCTCCTTCAAGAAAGAATAAGTCAATATCAAAAATGAGCTCTAGACCAGGTAATAGAGTTAATAAATTGTCTTGTGTAATTCTTGTGTAAGCAGACGTTTATCTTTCTACTTCCAGATTATCCAGAATTTGACCCACATAAATATTCAGTGAATAAGTGGTTCCCAAATCTTGCTGAGCATTAAAAGTACACCAAACGCATTTTGGCTTAATTGCAACTGGTCTAGTATTAAAATCAATTTTCTTCAGAACTCATAATGAGAGCCACATAGTACCATCATAGGTTGAATTTCCAGCATACCACAATAAATCTGAATTTTGTATTAAAATTATTTCAATCTTATTTAGAATTTTAGAAGTTGGGCTAGGCTCAGTGGCTCATGCCTGTAATCTTAGCACTCTGGGAGGTTGAGGTGAGTGGATTGCTTGAGTTCATGAGTTCAAGATCAGCCTGAGCAAGAGTGAAACCCTGTCTCTACTAAAAATAGAAAAAAACTAACCAGTCATTGTGATGTATGCCTGTAGTCCCAGTTGCTCGGGAGGCTGATGCAAGTGGATCACTTGAGCCCAAAAGATTGAGGTTGCTGTGAGCTATGACACCACGGCATTCTATCAAGGGCTGCAAAGTGAGACTCTGTCTCAAAAAAAAAAAAATTTAGACGTTGAATTTGGAAGGTTGAGCTTATAGAGCAGAAACAGTAATTTCTCAGCACTTTTGCCTGCTCCATTGCTCCTATGATCATTTTGTTGCACATATTCTGCAATGATAAGTATCTGCTCATTTTAACAGAGGTCAGTGGCTGAGCAAGAAGCCAGACACGATGCCTTTCTGATCGTTGTTCAGTTGTCAGGTCTTCCTACAACTGACTCTATTCCTCTGCCTCCCTCTCTCCACTTTTAAAGACCCTTATCATTCCACTGGGCTCACCTGAATAATGTAGAACAGTGGTTCTCAACCTTCCTAATGTTGCGACCCTTTAATACAGTTCCTCATGTATTTTATGGTTGGGGGTCACCACAACATGAGGAACTATATTAAAGGGTCACAGCATTAGGAAGGTTGAGAATGACTGATCTAGAATATGCTTCTTTTTTAAAATTAGTTGATTAGCAACATTAAGTCCATCGTAAGTCCTTTTGGTTATGTAATATAGCATATTCACAGGCTCTAGAGATTAGGATGTGGACATTTTGGGAGGCCATTATTCTGTCTACCGCAACATAAGTATTATTTGCATACCATTTATAAATCAAGATTCAATTGCAGAAAAACATAGTCTACCCTAGCTAGGTTAAGCAGAAAGAAATGTGTTTCAATGGCCTCAAAACTGTTGACCGAATAACTAACTAGATGTAGCTAAGCTTTTAGAAGTCATTCCAAAGACTAGGCAACCAGTGAACTGACACTCTGCTAAAATCAGGTGTCTATGGAATCTGGAGGCTGTGATTAGAGCTATTGTCTGCAGAAGACAAATCACTTCCACACTATCAAAAAACTGCCTGTGATTTATGAGAACCCAATACTACACAGATGAACCACGTGGCCTCTGCAGTGATCTACCCCAGCGACATGGATGCCTCCTGCCCTGTCTCAATCGTCATAGAGCTCAATTTCAAAATAGAGTGTTTACGAGCACATCTGATTAGAGGAAACTAAATCGCATCAGGAACTGTGGTTATAATGGAGTCTGGAAGATGTTATTTTTAGCTCATTGGCCTTTGCAATACAGAACAGAATACTAGAAGGAGGTTGCAGTGGATATTAAACAAATTAACTAAGATGTCTGCTAGAAACACATATGGTATGTTTCTAGAAGGAAATAGAAGAAACTGGTACAGTTGGATACAGCTGTGGAGGGGAATTGTGGCTGTGGGTGGGGATGGAAGCACACTTTATTTTCATTGTAGGTCCTCTAAAACTGCTGAAATATGTAACTTGCGCATGTACTGGTTATTCATAACTGAAGAATTCTTTTAAATAAAATCTGGCAAAACAAAATCAAATAAACTAAAAGACGATCTCCAATGACTTTGATGGTGGTGGTCCATACCGGGGCTTTAGTAACCACATCCATTACTATTTGTTGAAATAAATGTTTTTTCTAGGGGCAGTGCCTGTGGCTCAAAGGAGTAGGGCACCAGCCCCATATGCCAGAGGTGGAGGGTTCAAACCCAGCCCCAGCCAAAAAAGAAAAATGTTTTTTCTGTTTGGTCCAGTGAGGAAGATCACAGTTAGGTGAAGCAGTAATTGGTAATTACTGGAATTCTTTTTTTTTTGAGACAGAGCCTCAGGCTATCCCCCCCCCTCCCCGGGTATAGTGCTGGCATCACAGCTCACAGCAACCTCCAAGTCCTGGGCTCAAGCAATTCTCCTACCTCTGCCTCCCAAGTAGCTAGTACTACAGGCGCCCACCACAATGCCCAGCTAATTTGTGTTTGCAGCCGTCATTGTTGTTTGGCGGGCCCAGGCTACATTCAAACCCGCCAGCTCAGTATATGTGGCTGGCTGGTACCTTAGCCACTTGAGCCACAGGCACCAAGCCTGAAATTCAGTTTTATAATATTATTGCTATAACTTACAGGCTAAAAAATAATCTTTACTGTTACTTAGGTATTTTCTTTACCTTGAATTTTGCTGTTATTTGTCACATTCTTGCTCAAATTTCAGAGTGGTTAGTTAGCTAATATGTATACAAAGCCTGACCTTTTTTTTTTTTGAGACAGAGTCTCACTTTATTGCCCTCAGAAGAATGCTGTGGTGTCACAGCTCACAGCAACCTCCAACTCCTGGGCTTAGGCGATTCTCTTGTCTCAGCCTCTCCAGTAGCTGGGACTATAGGCGCCCACCACAACGCCTGGCTATTTTTTTGTTGCAGTTTGGCCAGGGCCAGGTTTGAACCCAAACAAAGGCTGACTTTTGTAATAAATCATTGCTTTCAATTATCCATCCCTTGGATAAGGCTAACCAGTTGGACCGAACTGCCATAGTCAGGAGCCACAATTCCTCTGTCGACACTTCCAAGGCCACAGGCATGTTGCCAAAAGGGGAACGGTGCTATAGGATGATCTTGTAAAATCAAACCTCTTAAATTGTGTAAATACTCTGGAGAAGAAATTAAATATAACTCTGAGCCCAAGAACCTAGAAAAAAGATTTATAAACCAAGAAGTGAGGGGCAGAAATGGGAAATTCAGAGGAAATGCCTCTCTAACTGGGGAAGATAGTGAGTGGATTTATGCAGTGTGGGTTGATAGTTGGAGATGGTCTTTCAGATCGCAGAGACTGAGCAGTCAGTGGAAATGAGGAACTGAAATGTAAGAGAAGGCAATGCTGGTTCCACATGCACTTAATTGCTACTAAACACATGTAAAACCTTTATGATAGGCACAGGTCTTCACTGAATCTGCCTTACTGCAGACCAGCGCACACATGCTAGATACAACTCTCCCTCTCAGTAGCATAAAGTGAAACCTCAGTACGAATTGAGTAGAAATGATAACCTGAGCCTTTCTTTCTGAGAAATGTATTTGGAATACAGCTGTAACTGCAATTGTATTATTGATCCCACTATGTGCATGTCACTGAATTGGCTATGGACTCCCAGGGGCTGATGGAATAAGCAAAGAGCAGCTTATTCAACCCCTAGGTCACCACAGGACAGCATCTTGGTGAACTTCGGGTGATTTCCCTTTTATGGCAATTGAGAGATTTCTGAGAGGGTAGGATTTTGTGCTTTATTATTGACTCAGTGATAGCTAGACCCTTTGTTATTGGGTTATTGGTTGATCGGGAAAAGGGGTGTGTAACTTAGTGTGGGAACACTTAAATTAGAATCTCTATGCCCTACACGCCCACACACAGAGTCTCTCTAACTGTAGAAGAGCTGCATTTAAAAGTTAATTGCTGATGGGCGGTGCCGTGGCTCAGTGAGTGGGGTGCCAGCCCCATATACTGAGGGTGGCAGGTTTGAACCCAGTTCTAGCCAAACTGCAGAAAAAAATAAATAAATAAATAAATGAAAAAGTTAATCACTGACTAAAACCCAGGAAAACAACTCACCTCCAGCTGCTCTCAATAACACCAGTACTACCTGTAAAACTCTGCATATGCTCCCATGATTCCCTGAAGAATTTACTGGGTGTGGAGGAAAAAACTGCTTTAAGCAGTGATCTGGCCCATAAGCAGAAAGGTGACTCCAGCAAAGGACAAAGTTGCAGACACTGTGTCGGATGTAATCTTCACCATTTACAGGAAATAACTGCAAGAACCAGGAGAAGGGCCACTTGCCTAGGGCTGAGGAATCCAGGCCCCGGGTGACTCAGGCCTTCAGTAAGAGTAACCAGAGGAATGCTGCTGTGGACATCCAGGAGGATGGGGATTTTCCTGTTCCTATAACACCTGGTATAAAAGTTTTGCATTATCAATAAAGCTCCTTTTGAGACCAGGATACTGGGAAATGTGGCTGTTGGCACCAGGTATCAAATAGAATAACCCTGCAACGTTCCCTGCAGAATGTTCACCTCTGAAGTATGAGTTCAGATTACTGAGCCTTAACGCATCTACTCACAATTACTTTCTGGATCTCTTCCTGAATTCACTGCACACAGAGATGTTCTGCCTCTTCTGTGAGCCCCTAAGATCTTTTTTATGGGGAGGTGGGTAGATGGAATGTGTTTGATGGCGAAGAGGAGAAGAGCCAGATCATTGGGCCTATTGGATTTTCCCAGATGAAATTGTATGTACAACTTCATATAGACAAGCAGAGGTTTTTTTGTGTTTGAGGCTAGATTTTTGGGGTCTAGAACCCTACTGCTGGATCCCAAAAGTTAACTCTTTTAAAATTCAAAAGCCACTATAATTGAGATTAATTCCTTTAAAAAGCAGATGTTCTCCTTTAAACTGTGAAAAAGCTATGCAATAATGTCAATCCAGAATCTATCCATTGTTTAATACATATTGGTATGAATTAGTTTCAAATAGATTTCTATTTTTCTTAATAACTGGCTAAATAATTGCACTAAAGAATGTGAACTTTAGTGAATTACAGGCAAATAAAATTACTTTTGAAGTGTGAGGCACTGTGAGGTAGAGTATACAGAATAGAATGCCACAGAAAGGGATTTGAGCACTGGTTTGAGTTAGCAGAGCTGAATGGTAGGATGCTGTGACCATGAGATGTGTCTTATTGCTAGTTTAGGTGGCACTTAAGTCACTTGCTGGCTGTGTGATCTTAGACAACTTCCTTGACCTCTCTGTGCCTTGGTTATCTCATTTATAATGTGGCTATAATAACAGTACATATCTTATAAAGTTCCTTTGAGAATCAAATGAATTGATATTTTTTAACTCTTAATGTTGTCTGGCACATAATAAGCACTCTATACATGTGCAAAGTAACTATTTTTATCTCAGGGTCCATAACATAATAACTATTGGTATCTCTGCTTTAAAGGTTACACACAGAGTCAGTTATATAGAAGTTATCATTTCTTATCATTTCTTTGACACCAGTGCGTAGTTTTGTTTTGTTTTTTTTTAGAGACAGAGTCTTACTCTGTCGTCCTCGGTAGAGTGCGGTGGCATTACAGCTCACAGCAACCTCCAGCTCTTTAGCTTAGGCAATTCATTTGCCTCAGCCTCCTGAATGTCTGGGACTACAGGTGTCCACCACAATGCCTGGCTATTTTTTGTTGCAGTTTGGCTGGGGCCGGATTTGAACCCACCACCCTCAGTATATGGGGCTGGCACCCTATCCCCTGAGCCACAGGCACTGCCCACCAGTGTGTAGCTTTTCACTTTACTCAGACATTGTGATAAGTGTTGTTCTTAGCTGAGTGACAGAGACAGGGTAAGCTAAGTGACAGAGTAAAAGTTCTTCTGGGACCATTAACCACAGCTCTGTAGAGATTGTTAGAAATAAAATTGAAATGCTAAAAATGTTTTAAGTTAGAATATTTTATTTCAGGTGACATAGTATTTAATACTGTATTAGAAAACATATCTTCTTTTATAATGGTTGTATAAATACTTTCCACTCTTTTCCAATTTAATAAGAGATATAATACCAGATTAATTATGCAAGAAAGCTTTATTTATGAACAAATAAATTTTAGAAGGCACATCATGCTTAATTTTCAGAGACTCTTAAGAAGATGTAGATAAAATTTAACTGTCATGGCATCAACAGTCAATAAATGCTTTAGTAAATTGGTTTTTGGAAATGTACATTTTCCAGTAAGAGAAAATGAGCTTCTCTGTTTTTGTTTATGTTTTGTTTGGAAATGATGAGATCATAGAAGTTGTAAGCACCTCCCTGCAAATGCACATCGTGTTGGGAGTCATGCCCAATAAGTGAAAAGTCACACTGGCTGTAATTCTCTTGATGGTTCTGGATTTATCTTTTATTTTTGAAGTAGTCAATACATTTGGATATACTATTTAAGAATCTGATTTGATGACTGCTTCTGATGGATCTGGTGGTGATCAATCTGAGATCAACTTGGAAAATTATCATATTTATGATCCTTATGATATCATGTACTTTGCCATTAGTGTTTCTTTTGTTTCTAGGTTTTTAACCAACAATCCATTGTGAGTATGAACATAACAATGACTAACAATGACATAAAGCTCTATATTGATCAAAAACTTCATTGCGCCTACTGGGTCTCAGCTGAATGTTAAGCCAAGTGACAGAGTAATGAACAAACTCACCTAAGTTCCATCAACCACAATCCTATAAACTTTTTAATGAATAGTTTTGAAACAGACTCTCACTTTTTCACCCCCAGTAGAGTACTGTGGTGTAACAGCTCACAGCAACCTCAAACCCTTGGGCTTAAGAGATTCTCTTGTCTCAGCTTCCCGAGTAGCTGGGACTATAGGCGCCTACCACAATGCCTGGCTATTTTTAGAGATGAGATCTCGTTCTCGTTCAGGCTGGTCTCCAACTTGTGAGACCAGGCAATCCACCTGTCTTGTCCTTCCAGAGTGCTAAATTACAGGTGTGAGCCACCATACCCGGCCAATAAGCAGATTCTTTAACAACTTGATAGCCCATGTTGCCAGTTGGAAAGCAGTCCATGGTTTTGGATAAGATTGAGAATATTTATTTGTTTTGGAGACAGAGTCTCACTATGTCACCCTCAGTAGAGTGCTGTGTCATCAAACTCTTGGGCTTAAACAATTCTCTTGCTTCAGCCTCCTGGGTAGTTGAGACTACAGGTGCCCGCCACAATGCCCGGCTATTTTTTGGTTGTAGTCATCATTGTTGTTTGGCAGGCCCGGGCTGGGGTCAAACCTGCCAACTCCTGTGTATGTGGCTGGTGCCCTAGTCGCTGAGCTATAGGCGCTGAGCCAGGATTGAGAATTTTTAGAGTAGTAAAATCTTCTAAATTTTTTGAAACAAATGTGGTGAAGATAAAAATACTTCCATCTACTCTCGTTCCAGTAAATGCAGTGCTTCCAACGTTACTAAAAGTTAGCTGGCATTGTTCATCACCAGGAAAATGTAGTATAAGCTTATTCTTTTAATACCTCAAAGCAGTCAGCAGCATTCCTTTGCAGTTGGTGAGTTAAGACTTAACTGCTTTTTCCTAGGTTAGGGCTTCTCAAACTGCATATTGCATACAGACTACCTGAGGATGTTATTAAAATGCAGATTCTGATTTAGCAATTGGGAAGGGGGAAATTGAGACTCTGGATTTTTTTTTATTTTTATTATTTTTTAAATTAAATTATAGCTGTGTACATTAATGCAATCAGGGGTACAGTGTGGTGTTTTCATATATAATTTGAAATATTTTCATCAAACTGGTTAACATAGCCTTCGTGTCATTTTCTTATTGTGTTAAGACGTTTATATTCTACTTTTAGAAAGACTCACTTGTACCCTTGTAAGATAAACCATAGAGATGATCCCTTCAATCACTCCCCCACCCATCCACCCTCCTCCCCTCCCCCCCATGTTCTTAGGTTATAATTTCATATGAAAGCTATAAATTAGTTTCATAATAGGGCTGAGTACATTGGATACTTTTTCTTCCATTCTTGAGATACTTTGCTCAGAAGAACATTTTCCAGCTCCATTCATGTGAACATGAAGGACGTAAAGTCTCCGTCTTTCTTTATGGCTGCATAGTATTCCATGGTGTACGTATACCACAGTTTGTTGATCCATTCGTGGATCCATGGGCTCTTGGGCTTCTTCCATGACCTAGCAATTATGAGAGATTCTGGATTCCTAACAGATCTCTAAATGATGCTGATGCTGCTGGTTATCCCACAAAGACGCTCTCCAGAGCCGGCAGGAGAATGCTAAATAATTTTCAATGAAGCAGAATATATGGGAAAATTATAAAGTTCCAAACACACTCCACATATTAGGTTATTATAACCTGTTTCCTTGTTTCATTTCAGTCCTTGGACTGTTTATGTACCTGGCAGGCATGAAATGGCACGATTAACAACAACAACAAAGGCTCATGATTACCCCAAATCCATCTGTCTCTTATCTAAAAACACACCATTTATTTAAACATCATTTGAGTTTTGTGAAGCTTGGAAAGCTGTGGTTACATATAAATAAACACCAGTGAATAAAGATGGGTATAGAAGTGGCAGGTGATGAGGAAAAGCTAACAAAAGAGGATCAAAGAACATTTGCAAACTGGAAAGAAGCCTGTATGAGTCCTATTTGCCTTAGGGTTCAGACTGGCATACTCTGTTCAGAAATTTTCTACATCTGTAAATGAAAGAACTATATATTTACATGAAAAGGTGATATGAATAAATGAATTCAACAGGCTGTAAATGACCTATTGTTGGACTGGGAAGGGGGTTAGGGTGGATGATGGCTGAAAAACATTTTTAAACACCCAACTTTATAAACCACATGGATCATATTGTTTAATTTCCAGGGTCTCAAGAAGTACATTATTCAAGCCTCCATTTCACAATTGATGAATCTGAGGCTTAGAGAGGTTATAGAACTTGTCCAAGTTCATGTGTTGGCAGAGCCAGGCTTTCAAATCCATTTTTTGAATTTTTAATCTATCATAATACCAGTTTATAATACCAGTTAAATACATTAAAAACTACACATGGCGTTTTGTTGGGTAAGTATTTTGAGTACATAGAAAAACTATAACCACTAGCCAAGTATAGTGGAAGGAGGAAAGACCAAAGTGAGGACACATGCTTTTCAAATTAATTTAAAAGGAAAATTTATAAACGTGGACAAATTACAACAGTATATAAAGTTGTAAAATATCTTCTGCTGCCCTTCTAGAAATGAAATGAGAACTTTTAGAGATGGGGCCTGGCACCTGTGCCTTGTAGGAGCCCTTGAAAGGATTCTGACCATAGAGAGTGTGAGAACGCTGACTCGGACCACCCCTAAAAGCAAACCCTCCACTTTCATGCTGCTGTCAAGTCGCTTTTTGATTTGAAGATTTGTTCCCTTTCCTTTTTCAAAGTTACCTTGAATCTACAAGCATTTGTTTAAAAGATGCAAATGACATCATTTTCCAACAACTAGTGGGGTGGTATATTTGAAGTCCCAGAACAAAGTAGGCAAACAGATCAGGTCGGTAACCATCTGCCTGTGCTCCAGCAGAAGCTCGTATGTCTGTGAGTCACAAGACCTGGCAGGCTGCTTTTGGCATGTGAACTGAATCCCAGATCTGTAGGTGGTAAGGAAACTATAAACGAAGAGGTTAAAAAAAAATTAACTTGGAAACACATTGTTTTTCTCATGTTCCTGGAGGGAAATTTTATTTGAAGTGCTATTCTCTAGTGTCTACAGGAAAGTTTGTGTGTACTTTCAAGGATTTCTAATGGCTTCTTGTTGCATGCCCAAGTGCTTCTGACACTGTTAAAGCCTCTTAACTTCCTAAAGCTCAGTGATTGGAAGGGACAATGGGAAACTAAGGAGATACACAGTAATTTGTCAAAGTCTCTTTGATAGCCTAAAACCTCAGATATTTTGCGTACCATGTAATTTAATACAGAAATAGTTCAATGACTATAGTTCTTAAAGCACAAAGATCAGAAAGAGCTTTTCACTCCGGAGTTGCAGTTGGGTAAAACTTGGCTATGAGAGTAAATTCACCTTACTTTTATGTGAACACTGAGGTAAAGGAAAAAACGTATCGTTAATCAGCTGCCAAGTGACACACCTTGTAACCCTTGCCAGCTGTACTTGAAAAACAGGACAATTTTTTAAAATTAGTTCTGTGTTTAAACCTTTGTGCAAAAGTGGCACTGGATACACACGTGTAGGGCAAGGAACCCGAGCGAGGGGCAGTGACGCCTGGATGTTGTTGAACGAACCTTGAATGTATTTTTCTTTTTAGTTTCAGATCAAGTAGTTGGCTTTTTTTTTTTATTTGAGACAGAGCTTCAAGCTGTCCCCCCGGGTAGAGTGCCGTGGCATCATAGCTCCTGGCAACCTCCAACTCCTGGGCTCAAGCGAGTCTCCTGCCTCAGCCTCCCAAATAGCTGGG
>CAUYQV010066119.1:0-10063 GCA_963574575.1 Galagoides demidoff
CCATGGAAGCCAGACTGAAAAATGTCTCTTAGGTTAAGAGACATGCTTCACTGATGTGCATAAAGCCAAGGACTATCCAAACATCAAACTCAGTTCAGCAACATAAGCCAGACAGAAATCCTTTCACCAGCCAGTTTAGGCGAGCACTGCCACTTTAATTAAAAGAGTTATCAGGGCAGTTTGGAAATACAATGGGGGAGCAGCTGAGCTCCCGCCAGACATTCATACAATTTCCATCCACAGGGATTAGCTCCTACACGCAAAGCAGAGGGGTATAAAGTCACAAGGTAAACGTAGGTGTGAGCAGAGGACAATCTAGGAGTATTCACTGTGAAGGAATTGCCCTCCTTAGATTGTTAGACAGACCTGTGTTTGTGTTTTCATTCTTATTTCTTAAGGTGCATGGTCAAGATTCTAAGGAAAAGTCATGTGACTGTAAAGGGGCTGTGTATAATCATTAACCAACCAAAGAAAAGTCATGGGGTGAACCACAGCAAAAAGTAATTTAATTTACTTAGCAGTAAGCCCTAACACACCCATCTTCACACACTCCTGCCATTCATCATTACAAGTAACATAATGTGGCTCTGCGCCTGTGGCTCAATCAGCTAAGGCGCCAGCCATGTACACCTAAGGTGGTGGGTTCGAATCCACAGCCGGGGCCCGCCAAACAACAATGATGGCTGCAACCAAAAAATGGCCAAACGTTGTGGCAGGCGCCTGTGGTCCCAGCTACTTGGAAGGCGGAGGCAGGAGACTCGCTTGAGCCCAGGAGTTGGAGGTTGCTATGAGCTGTGATGCCATGGCACTCTACCCAGGGGGATAGCTTGAGGCTCCGTCTCAAAAAAAAAAAAAATAAGGTCAACAAAAAGTAAGAAAATGTTATAATAATAAAAAAGGAAAATGGCAACAACACTAAAAGGCAGCCTGGCCTCCATCCTATACTGATTAGTCTGTGATAAGCTCCTTAGTGAACTAAGGAGTCCCCTGCTTCTCCTTTAGTCCCATCTTCATTTAGTTAGTTCCTACTCACCTTCTCTGAACTCAACTCAAACATGGTTTCCCTTAGGGAAACCATCTCTAGAATTCTTAAGACTAGGCTTCACTGATATTAACACATTGCGCTTATAGTTCATAATATAATGACATTTGCAGTTACTTGCTTGCACCTATTTTCTTTACTGGTTTATAGTTTTCATGATGCAGTCTTTTTGTCTGTCTTGATTTCTGCTATATCACTAGCACCTAGGCTCACAGGTGCTATTCATTTTATGCAAATAAACAAATTTTGAATGGACTATGTTGTCCGAGAAAAGATAATCTTTTTGATTTTTTAGTTTATTTACATAAAGTGTTCTAAAAATATGCATTAAATTCATATTTAGCAACTTGACTTAGTTAAACAAATAAAGTTGCACAGAATCATCCAGAAAGTTTGAGAACCTATAAGGTCTTTAAATATAGCACCGAATTGTATTTGACTGAATGAAATGATTAGACCTCTGAATCAATAGTTATTATGAATCCTATTTTTTGGTTGAGAAACTTAGGACTTGGGCACTTGCCCTTAAAACGATCTTATTAAGCTGAGTCTGTTTTTGTGCAATGCAGAGACTTGGTTCATTTAATTATCTAGTGATAAGAAACATGAGGTTGGAGAGGCCTGTAGCTTTTTGTTGTTGTTATCATTGCTGTTCACTCATTTTTTTGATTTATTTTTTAAAATTTTCAAAATGTTGCCTCGGGGCCTGTAGCTCAGTAAGTAGGGAGCCAGCCACATACAATGAAGCTCGTGATGCCTGGCCCGAGTCTACTAAACAACAATGACAACTGCAACAAAAATAATGCCTGGGTGTTGTGGTGGGCGCCTGCAGTCCCAGCTATTTGGGAGATTGAGGCAAGAGAATCACTTAAGCCCAAGAGTTTGAGGTTGCTGTGAGCTGTGGCAGAATATCACTCTACAGAGGGCACCATAATGAGACTTTGTCTCAAAAAATTCAAAACGTTAAGGGGCTGCAAATGTTTTTACTTACACAGATTGCTTTTGTAATACTGAAATCATGACTATAGGGGTGCGCCCATTACCCACATAATGTTCACTATATCCATTTAGGTAGGTTTTTGGCTCACCCTTCCTCCCCTCTGTTCCCTGCCTGATTTCCAATGTCTTTAACTTCCCTCAGTGCACATATGTGCTCCTTGGCTAGTTCCAATTTAATAATGAGTACATACGGTGTTTGTTTTTCCAATCTTGAGACACTTAGAAGAATGGTCTTCAGTTCCATCCAAATTGCTGCAAAAGACATTAATTCATCCTTTTATGACTGAGTAGTATTCCACGGTATGTGTATAATTTCCCATTTTATTAATCTACTCATGAATTGGTGGGCACTTGGGTTGATTCCACATCTTGCAATTGTAAATTGTGCTACAATAAACATTCAAGTGCAAATGTATTTTTTATAGAAAGACTTCTTGGCTCAGCACCTGTGGCTCAATCAGCTAAGGCGCCAGCCACGTACACCTAAGGTGGTGGGTTCGAATCCCCAGCCCGGGCCTGCCAAACAACAATGATGGCTGCAACCAAAAAATGGTCGGGGGTTGTGGCGGGCGCCTGTAGTCCCAGCTACTTGGGAGGTGGAGGCAGGAGACTTGCTTGAGCCCAGGAGTTGGAGGTTGCTATGAGCTGTGATGCCATGGCACTCTACCCAGGGGGATAGCTTGAGGCTCCGTATCAAAAAAAAAAAAAAAAATGAAAAAAGAAAAGACTTCTTTTCCTTCAGGTAGACATTCAGTAGTGGGATTGCTGAATTGAACGGTAGGTCTACTGTTATTTCTTTGAGGAATCACCATATTGTTTTCCACAGAGGTTGTACTAATTTGCAGTCTCATCAACAGTGCATGTGCATTTCTTTCTCTCTGCATCCATGCCAACATCTATCTTTTTTTTTTTTGTCTTTTTGATAAAAGACATTGTAACAGGGGCAAGGGGATATATTTCATTGTAGTTATAATTTGCATTTCCCTCATGGCTAGTGACATTGAGCATTTTTTCATATTTTGCTTGGCTGTTTGTCTTCTTTTTTGAAGATTCTGTTCATGTCTTTTGCCCACATTTTAATGTGATTATTTATTCTTTTCTTGCTGATTTGCTTGAGTTCTCTGTGCATTGGTTATTAGTCCCTTATTCAGATGTATATGTTATAAATATTTTCTCCCATTTGGTAGCTTATTTATTTGCTCTGTTGATAGTTTCCCTAGTGATGTGTTCACATTACCAGACTTTAAATTATACTATCATGCTATAGTAAACAAAACAGCATGGCATTGGTACAAAAATAGAGACATAAAGCAATGGAACAAAATAGAGACCCCAGATACAAAAACACCTACATAAATCCATCTGATCTTTGACAAAGCAGACAACCATGTACACTGGAGAAAGGAAAGCCAATTCAATAAATGGTTCTGGGAAAATAGAATAGTCACATGCAGAAGAATGAAACAAGATCCCAATCTCTCACTCCTCACAAAAATTAATTCAAGATGGATAAGAGACTTATATGTAAGATCTATGTTTTAAGTTCACCTTTGCCACACACTGGCACGTATGTCTTTAGAAAAGCAGCTAACCTCTTTGGGCTTGACATAGTCACAATCCAATACTTAGAATGTATAAGGATACATAATTATAAAAACTCTTTGCTTGCGCTATAATTAAATTTTCTCTTCCCTATTGCAATCAGTTGGAAGCTGAGAGGGAGAAAGTATGCATAATGCTTCTGCTAACAGGTGTGTTTGCTCACCTCTTTTATTTTAGCTACTATGTTGATTGAAGCTGGTAGGAGGAGAAGAGGTAAAGAGAATGGATGGTTTCTATCCAGTTGGTTAGTTTATACTTTCTTCATTTGGTAAGTAGAAGTTAAAGTTGGTATACCTGAGTGGATCTTTAGAAGATTAAAGATGAATATCTTTTGGAGCATTGTCATAGGCTATTCAGAGAAGTGTTGACTGCCTTCAATCCTGGAATTCAGTTTAGCCAAGAGGATGCCTCTATTTTCATTGCAGCTACTGATCCTCCATGCTTGTCTAGGATTCTTACAGTTCACTTCTCACTTTATCCAGCTGAGACCTTTTAAACTTTTCAGAAAGCCCAAGTGGACATAAGCCAAATATTGTTTTTGGAGGGGAGCATAATTAGTTCTATCCTGAAGACATTTCTGGACCCATATAACATAAGCATAAATGCAACCTGGAAAGAATAAAATAGTTTCCAAGTAACTGCACACCAGAATAAAGCTCAAGAACATTTTTAGAAACACGAAAATAACTAATACCCACCAAAGTAAAATTTGCAATGTTGGTATTAGACCAAAAATTCCTGGATGTGCAAAGAAGCAAAAATAAATACCAAATGTTGAGGAAAAAAAATCAATTAGCTGATACTAACCCTGAAATGAAATAGATAATGGAGTTAGTAAAATGGGCTTTTAAAATAGTTATAACTATAGCCTATGTGTTTAAAAAAAAAAACTAGAGGAAAGATGGAACACATTAAATACATACACGGAAGATATTTTTAAGGAAGACTCAAACTAACCTTTCAGAGATGAAAAATAAAATTTCTAAAATGAAAACTTCATGGAGATTATTAGTAGTATATTAGAAACTCCAGGATCCCTATTGGTGAACTTCACCTTGATAGGACCAGGCAGGAGGATTGCCTGAGTCCAGGAGTTTGAGACTAGCCACAGCAACATAGGAAAATTTGTCTCTACAAAAATAGAAACATTAGCTGAGCATACAGTTGTAGTTCTAGCTACTTGGGAGGCTGAGGCAGGAAGATCATTTGAACCTGGGAGTTGGAGCCTCCAGTGAGTTATGATGAAACCGCTGCACTCCAGCCTGGGCCACAGAATGAGATGCCGTCTCAAAAGACAAAAACAAAACCAAAACAAACTGGTGAACCCGAAGGCTAACAGTAGAAATTATCCAAATGAACCACAGAAAAAAAGACTGGCACAATAACACAATGGTGATTATTTGGGGAAATTATTTCAGTATCTTTATTTTTTCTTATATTTCATCTACAGCATAATAATGAAAACTTGATAATGTTCTTGTGTACTTCATGAAAGAGCTTAAAAGAAGTTAGAGAAGATCGAAAGTAAACCAGACCGTGGTTGTTAACAGGAAATTGCATACACGTGATGCTTTATTTTAAATTTCCTTTTGGTGTCTTTTGAAGGGTTGTGGTGACATTGTATTTTCTACAGACAGATGCTAAAGTTCTATTGCACTAATGAGGTAATAAGAAAAAAGAAAACATGGTTCATATAGTGCAAAGAATGCCATCCATGTCATTTTTATTCAACGTATGTTCATTAAGCACCTTCTGTGTGACAAACAGTGATCTAGAGAGCAGGGATTCAACAGAGCAAGGAAATTCTCTGCTTTAAGAAACTTATATTGAGAGACGTAGAGGTAAAGAAATAAATACCTATCTCTATGTATTGACACATGGCAGGGAAGAAGGAGGGCTCCATGTAGGGTGGGAGAGCTGTAGGAAATGCTGGCACTGGGAGGGTTAGAGAAGGCTTTTCTTTTTATTTATTTATTTTTTTTGAGACAGAGCCTCAAGCTGTCCCCCTGGGTAGAGTACCATGGCATCACAACTCATAGCAACCTCCAACTCCTGGGCTCAAGCGAGTCTCCTGCCTCAGGCTCCCAAGTAGCTGGGACCACAGGCGCCCGCCACAACGCCCGGCCATTTTTTGGTTGCAGCCGTCATTGTTGTTTGGTGGGCCCGGGTTGGGGATTCGAACCCGCCACCTTAGGTGTACGTGGCTGGCTCCTTAGCTGATTGAGCCACAGGCACCAAGCCTTCTTTTTTTTTTTTATTGTTGGGTATTGATTGAAGGTACACAGAACCAGGTTGCATTGATTGCTTTTGTTAGCTAAGGACCCTCTTATAATTGTGTCCTGCCCCCAAAAGATGTACCACACCCCTTGTCATGCCACTCCCTCCCTCCTTCCCCTTTCTCAGCTCTCCCTATCCCCCACCCCGACCCTGTACTAGGACCTTAATTGTCCTCATATCAGAATTGAGTACATAGGATTCTTGTTTCTCCATCCTTGTGATGCTTTACAACAAAAGATGTAAAGTCTCCATCTTTTTAATAGCTGAATAGTATTCCATGGTGTACATATACCACAGCTTGTTAATCCATTCCTGGGTTGGTGGGTGTTTAGGCTGTTTCACATTTTGGCGATTGTAAATTGAGCCACAATAAACAGTCTAGTGGAAGTGTCCCTGTGGTAAAGGATTTTATTTTCTTCTGGGTAGATGCCCAGCAATGGGATCTTAGATGAGGACTTTTGAGTTAAGTCCTGAAGAAAGTAAGGGGAGGAGCTATGCAGACCATCTTCCAGTATGAAAACACTACAAGTATTAACACAAAGCCCTGGGAGTGACTTGAGTCTATCTGAAGAGTAGGAAGGATATGTGTATGACTGGTACAGAGAGGATGTGGAGGAGAGTAGTCGGAGAAATGATCAGGGCGGGAGCAGATCACAGAGTGCCATGAAAGTTCCGGGACTCTACTCTGAGTGAGTTTGGATGCCATTGTAGGCCTCTGAGCAGAAGAAGAGCATGGTCGTACTTACATTTTAAAAGAATTTCTCTGACAGATGATCGTACTTACATTTTAAAAGAATTTCTCTTTTAGGTTACTGTGCTATAACCTAAAAGAGATGTGATGTAGCAAAAGAAGTGAGTTGGCTATAAGTGATTTCCTGACAGATCAGATGTGGGTATGACAGAAAAGGAGTGAAGGATTGTTTTGCATTTAGGGAACAGCATTAAATATAAGGAGAGAATAGAAATTAACTATGGAAGAAATAAGTTTGGGAGTAGACAATTAGAGGTTCATTTGGAACCTGTAAAATCTGAGATATTACATTTTGGAACCTATAAAATTTGAGATATATTCTATAGCAGAATGCCAAAAATGGCGAGCCAGGCAGAGTGGCTCATGCTTGCAATCCCAACAATTTGGGAAGCTGACCCAGGAGGATTAGTTGAGGCTAGGAGTTTAATACCAGCCTGGACAGCATAGAAAGACCCTGTTTCCATTTAAAAAAATGACTTGAATTATTTCTACAGTCTTGATGCCTGGTTATCATTTCCACTGATACTATTACAAGCCTTGATGTCCAGCAGCAGGCTGTTCAGTCTTTCATAGTATCAGCCAGCCTGTCTCAACAGAGCGCCACCTACTGTCCATATCTCAAGTATTTTGAGTCCTATCATGGGGCTCTCTGTAGACAATATGGTGAAGGATACTGAAGGTCCCTCGTCTTTCCCATGCGTATGATAACTGGGAGTGACAGGTGGGGAGGGAGTGACAGTTCATGGAATGAATCCTTGACCCAAAAGAGACAGGAACTGGTGAATATATCTTTCAGTCTGTCTCCATGAATACATACATGGTCCTGAAGTACAAGTGTTCCAAGGATTGAACAGTTAGTCACACTTAGCAGTAGTTAGCTCAGGCTGGGCATGGTGACACAGGTCTGTCATCCTAGATACTCAGGGAACTGAGAAGGGAGGGTCAAGGCTGCAAGTGAGCTATGACGCCGCCCACTGCACTCCAGCTCTCCAGCCTGGGTAATAGAGTGAGACCCTGTTTTTCTAAAATAATAATAATGATGATAATAATAATAATAGTTAGCCCCATGATGCACCCTTATTTTGGTTCACATCCCTAATTTCCTTCTTCACTCTTCTTATCCCTACTTCTTTATTTCTGGGATAGCATTCAATAATAAATCAACAAAATGGAAGCAGCCTACCTCAAGTGAAGAAAACACAAGTGGAAATTTCTAACAAGTAAAACTGGGTAGACAAAGGTGCTTTGGAAGAGTTAACTGTACTCAGTGAATCTGCTCCTCGTCTTCTCATTCCCCCGATCCTACTCCAGTCTGGATTTTCCCCAAATAGCCAAACAAATAAACTCTCACTATGAAAATGATGACCGCCACATTGACAAATTCAATGGTCGAAACTCATTTTTTATCTTACTTAACCTCTCAGCACCATTTGATATAAAAAGCACCTGTTTTCTTTCATCTTTTTTCATTCCCTTAATGACTGTAACTAAGTTAAATATATTAAATACCATCTACATACTGAAAATGCCCAAATGCATGTCTTCAGGCCAGATACCTCACTTTATTTCAAAATTACATGCCAAATATCTTCTTGATATCTCCGTTTGGACTCCCAATAGATACCATACATTTCCTATGCACAAAACAGACTCCTGGACTCCTCCACTTTCCCCTTCAAACCTTCTTTCCTTCGCCCACATCTCGTGTACAGGACGCCTCATCGGTTCAGGCTTCCGGAGACCTCCCTGACCCCTTTCTCTCTACAAACCTGACATTCATTTTGTCAGTAAATTCATGCTTAATGCTGTAACCCGAACCCTGGTTCTTGGACTTACTTGCTTTTATAGTACTTAGTATTTTATAAAATACTTACAAATAACTTATTACATTAATTAGCTGTCTTATTCAAGTAGAATGTAAATTCTTTTGACAGACATTTTCATCTGATTTGTTCACTGTTATGTCCCTAAGACATAGACTACAGTTAGGATATAGTAAAAACTGAAAGCTTATTTATGGGATGAATAAAAGGCATTATTGATGTATATGTGTGTGTGTGTGTGTGTGTATTTACTAAGCAGACATGTTGGTAAAAGCAAGCTTGTCACCATCCATGTTAGGGTCAAACCACCTTGCTTCACTCTTTTACTTTAAAACTAAGATAATCTCTTCATTGATGATGAAGGAAAGTTTACATTTTTGCCCTGAAGTTTCTACAGTTTGAGTTTATAAAACAAAGTGCTAATAGATTAATAAGACAAAAAGGCACACAAATTTATGAATGGGCATATGGGCATGGGAGTCATGTACAATAAGACTTTAAGGTTCATGTTTAAATAGCTTCTTCACGGGGCAGGGGGGCAGAGACGCAGGGGTGGGAATGAATACATGATTTTAAGTGATGAGTCAACTCACAAAATAATACTCTGGAACCAGTTTCCCTGCACGTGGGGGACAGCTTACAACCGACTGGCACACCAAGAAAAGGGCTCATGTTGTGCAGATGAGAATATCTCAGGCAGCCTCAGAGCTGCCGCAGAAAGTGAATGGGAGCTTGAGCTTGAGTTCATCTCTCCTTGATCCTGACAAGAGTGGGGGGTGTTGGTAGAAAGGCCGGCTATTTATTTCACCCATGTAGATTTTCCTCTATACATGAAAGTCTTCACAAAAGGCTGCTTCGCGGGACCATTCTTGTCTGCAAGCTCTCTGAGTAACCATTTCGAAATATGTCAAAGAATTATATTTTGGGGTGACATATTTTTGGTTTTCTTTAATAACATGAGGTTTCTGACGGAAATGTTCAAAGGTGCTTGCATGTTCTGTCCAGCGTGTTAGGATGTTCTTATTGATGGAGAGACACCAAGATAAGGCAACACCAGGAACGAGATAAAAAGAAAGATTTAGGATGGGGATATCTGAGAACATTTGCTGAGAGCACACAGAATACGTACATGTGGATGTGAATTTCTTATTCAGAGCCAGGCTGAGCAACACCACTCTTTTCTAAACTTCTTACACTTTCCTTATATCACTGATCTGAAGCCTCTGTTTCATTGAAGCTTATGATGATAAGGAGGTTGAGCTCAGATTAATTTAACATCTCCTTTTCTCCATGAAATCCAATAAAAGTATTTTATCCTATAGAAGAAATAACATATTTTTGCATTCAGGTGAAATCTAGAAGGCAAAGAAAATTTTACCTTGGGCATTGTGAACTGTTTCAACCTACCATTGTAAAACACATTTTCTTCCACTTTTTTTTTTTTTTGAGACGGAGCCTCAAGCTATCCCCCTGGGTAGAGTGCCATGGCATCACAGCTCATAGCAACCTCCAACTCCTGGGCTCAAGCGAGTCTCCTGCCTCCGCCTCCCAAGTAGCTGGGACTACAGG
>CAUYQV010066120.1:0-14477 GCA_963574575.1 Galagoides demidoff
ACCTGCCTCAGCTTCCCAGAGTGCTAGATTACAGGTGTGAACCACAGCACCTGGCCCATTTTTTTGTTTTTTGAGACAGTGATCACTCTGTTCCTCTGGGTAGAGTGCCATGATGTCATTTTTCACAGCAACCTCAAACTATTGGGCTCAAGCAATCCTTTTGCCTCAGCTTCCCAAGTAGCTGGGATGACAGGTGCCCACCACAACTCCTGGCTACTTTTTTTTTTTTTTTTTTAGAGACAAGGTCTTGTTCTTGCTCAAGCTGGTCTCAAACTCCTGAGCTCAAGCAGCTCACCCAACTCGGCTTCCCACAGTGGTAGATTACAGGCATGAGCCACTATGCCTGGTCTCAAAATTAGGTTAAAATAATTTGGGAAGTTAAAATCAACTTACCGCATATTTACTCTCCTTAATACAGAAGAACTTTGTGTTCATAAAATGAGGTTGTTCATGGTACTTGCGATCATTTGCCTTGACTTGCCATGTACACTCTTTAAGAAAGAAACAGAAAAAAAGTTGGTAAGTAGAAAATTAGCGTGTTGTCAGGAGCTGAATTGTGTTCTCCCCAGAAGTCCCATCTCCTCTCCTTATCCTCAGAAGGAGACCTTATTTGAAACAGGGTCACTGTAGATACAGTCAAACTAAAGTGAGGTCTTCAGAGTAGACTGTACTCCCATAGGACCGATGGCCTTATAAAAAGGGGGAATTTGGACAGTGAGATAGAGGAAACATTAAGAGGCACTGCAGGAAAATGGCCATCTATAAACCCAGAAGAGACTGAGAACAGATGGTTTCTCATAGCTGGTGAAAGGAGTCCCCAGCTCAACATCGGAGTGCCTTGATGAAGGCGTAAGCATGCCGCAGCTATGAATTCTCAAGACAAGGAGGCTACAGAATTAAGAAGAAAACTTGAGGAAGTCCCCTGTGCCTTTAGGTCCTCTACAAGCACGAATAACAGATGGACTTCCCAAGTGACACACAGAGTGGGTGAACCAGCTTTTGATAATCCCTTCCCACGAAACTGGCAGAGCAAAAAAATTAACAAGTAGCATGGCACTACCATATTTGGAGACGGGAATACATTAAAAAATATGTACAAGAATTATAAAAATATCTTTTTTTTGGCAACAGAGTCTCACATTTTTGCCATGGGTACAGTGCCATGGTGTCGTGGCTCACAGCAACCTCAAACTCTTGGGCTCAAGCGATCCTCTTGCCTCAGCCTCCTAAGTAGCGCCCCAGCTAGGTTTTCTATCTTTAGTAGAGACAGGGTCTCACTCTTGCTCAGCTGGTCTCCAACTCCTAAGCTCAGGTGATCCATCCGTCTCGGCCTCCCAAAGTGCTAGAATTACAGGTGTGAGCCGTCACAACTGGCCCTAAATATACCAATCTTAAATATTCCAATATGATAATAATATAATACTAAGATAAGATATCATACTTTTGAAAATGTTGTATTTCAGTTTTTAAAAATGACTCATTTTCTGGACTTCTGCTTCCTAGGAAATATAGATAATATTGGAAGAGGGATAAGTGTAGACTACTAAAAAAAAAAAATGCAACTAATTAACTTGATTATTTATCAACAAAACATCTTCTCAGCGGTTTTTAAAAACCACAAAACCATCATCAGGCATTGTTCTCCACGTCACTGGTTGCCATTCATCAGGTAATCATAATGGTTGTGTTATTACAAATGAAAATGTTCCCAGCATCTTTCCAGCTAAAGTGCAATTTTATCAAAAGGGAAAATGAAAAGGGAACTACGACACTACTCATAAGCACTGTAATAACGCGACCAGAGCGTTCCATTCCGCTCCCAAAGGAGATCTACGTGGAGTAGGTCACAAAGACACTTTATAGGGTACTCTTGATCCATTCTATTTCATGGTAATTCACACACGCATGTGTTTTTAATAGCTGACTTTAGTTCACAGATGACAGGTGGCATATCCCAGACACCAATGTTCCAGAACAACGTTGAGATCTACCGTCATAAATTTTAAGGAGAAGGCTAAAAACAAAAACAGATGAGATTCCTCCAGAAGAGAGAAAAGGCCAGTGATAAGGGAAATAACTCAATCTTGGACATAGTTAGAAGGAAAGAATAAGCCGTCCTATTAATGAGCTGTATATAAGGAGCTTGCTCACCCTTCCTTTGGTCCACACTCAGCTCTGTAAGTTCACCTCACAATTTAGCCTTCAGCCAGTGCTTGCTCTATCTGGTCCTAGCATTATACCCTCCTCCCCCACCTGCTTGATTTGGATGAGTCAGACAGAGAAAGTGGCATCTGACCTCAAGTAGAAACAGCCAAAGGTTATCAGAAATGACCTTCTGTCTCTTATTTTTACACTTTTGCTAAGATCATGGTGAGCCTGGAGAAAGTAATCAGTAATCTTCATCTGCAGTCGTACTACAGGAACACTTCTACTTAATTTCAGAAATCTGATTGTGGTCAAGTAATTAATAACCCTACTTCCAGTGAAGGGTCCTTGTTTGACCTAATTCAGAGAAATCAAGAGGCAAACCAATTGATGTCTTCTGATTCTTCCTTGAGTTTTGAGCTAATTGCTCGAGTAGGATTTTAACCAGAGCCCATACAAATGTGAAACAGTGCTCTGTGTGGTCAGATACATCTGCAGAAGACACATCGTCATCTGCAGAAGACATTCAAGGGAATTGCTGGTAAATTAAAGGTTCTGAGAAGTCCTATAGTAAAGAAACGTATGTAATCCAGACTTTTCAAAGTTAACGTGACAACAGGCACTTAAAAAAAAAAATCATAGGTTCAGTGTCCGTAGTACAGTGGTGCTCCAGCCACATACACTGAGGCTGGCGGGTTCAAACCCGGCCCCGGGGTCTGCTAAACACCAATGACAACTGCAACAACCAAAAAAAATAGCCAGGCATTGTGGTGGGCACCTGTAGTCCCAGCTACTTGGGAGGCTGAGGCAAGAGAATTGCTTGAGCCCAAGAGTTTGAGGTTGCTGTGAGCTGTGACGCCCCAGCACTCTACCAAGGGCGACATAGTGAGACTCTGTCTCAAGAAAAAAACAAAATCATAGAATGCCTATTAATGTGGGCTGAGAATGTTGCACTATTACAGCACGGGCCTTTAGGGAGGAGGGCAAAACAGCACTTGGAGGAATTGACTGTTTTGACCAAAACATTCAAGTTTGTTTATTCGTGTCCAAGCATGGAGAAGAAAACTTTGCTGGACATTTGGACTGCAGAGCTAATTTACAGAAAAAGCGAGCATCTTGCCTCATTTCCTAAATGGAAATATTGACAAAGAAAAAAAGACATAATAAACGTAATAAAAAAAAATGCACCTTCACCATATGGCCCTTTAGCTAAAAGCTAGAAAGCTAACAAGAACTGTGCCATTAAAGCCATTAATGTTTGTGTCCACAGATGCGTTGAACAGCCACCACATGTGGTTCCAATCACCCCCCCAGCCTGGTAAATGTTTGTGTCATCAATACATCTAAACACTGCTACGTGACGTCCAGAGTGTTCCCCGGGTCGCCAAGTCCTTTGATCGCTGCCATATGGAAGAGGAGGTGGCTTCAAACTTGTGCCTCATCTTCTCAGCGGTGGCTCTGGACTCTTGCTTACAGGTCCGCCATCAACAACAGAGCTACACTGGCTGCTCTGAACCACAGCAAACCAGGAGAGTAAAACACGTCAAAGTTTAACCCAAAAAAGAACATTTAAACCCAGACGGTGGAAGAGAGAAGTGGAAAAAGGACATCAATAGGTCACATGAAAGGATAATTCAAATGGCTGCTGGACACATGAAAAGATACCCAGGGTCATAAAAGAGAAATGCGGTTGTTCAAGGAGGTCCAAATTTTCATCCCCAGATGGCAAAGTATCAGTAAAGAGCAAAGAATTTGATGACATTCTGGGTTGAAAAGAAAGTGAAGAAACAGGTGCCCTGAGGTAGCTCTGAGAAATTGGCCGTTATCTCAAAATTTCACATGCACGCGAACAGATGGAGCAAGTCCTCGTCTAGGCATGGGCCCCTATGCATGCGTTGCAGGGCTACTCCACGTGGCCTGTCTATCAGAAAGCTGACAACCATCTGAAATGCCCATGAGGAACAGCCAATCAAACACGCAGTCAGCAAAAAAGAAAGAAGTGGCTTGACAGCATGGAAGGAAAGTCCTGCCCACGATACTGGTAGGTAGGCGGCCAGAGCACGTGAATCTCAGGCATCTTGTGCTTCCAGTTACGTGGTGCACAGAATACACAGCCTGAGCGTGTACACGTACACGTACCGGTGGGTAATAAGGGCACCAGTTTATATAGCAAGTATTCATTGCACATATGAGTGTGTGTATATCTCTGGCAAGATATAGGAGAAACTGGTGATGGGGGTGGAGGGTAGGAAGGAAAATAGATGAAAGAGGACGGAGGAGGCAGGGAGGGAAACTTCATTCTTACCCGGGACCCTTTTAGGATCAGATTCATTTGCATGTATTACCTCTTCTAAAAAATATGCTTGTGATTATATCCTTCCCTCTGTTGGTTCATATATAAAGCAAATATGTAAGTTGCCTGAGCCTGGGGCAAGAAAGGATGAGAACAAAAGAAATAAAAATGAGAAAAAGATGACCCCATGATCCGAGTTTAGGGGACTGAATTCAAGGAGAAGCCCCAGACGAACTGCAGGATTCGGGAGGAGGAAGTCTAGTTGGGAGAAGGATGCATTTCAGTTATGCTGAATTGAAGATGGCCATGGACACGTGGTAGAAATGTCCACCTCAGGTTGTAAAGTCAAAGGCTGCTCTTGGCCTTTGGCAGAAGGAAAAAGGAAGGAAAATGGTTTGGGAAGGGGAAGAAGGAAAGGGGAAGGAGAAGGAAGGGAAAAAGAAGGGAAGGGGGCAGGTGGGTTGGCAGGTGGGTCATACTCATAAAAGCACCATGGCCTAACTCACCCTCTAAGAACATACCACATACCTGGGTGCATTAAAAAGCAAAACCCAGTCGATTGCTCTAAGCCAGGATTGCAGCCTGGGAACTAGAGCTCAGGGCTGTCTATAACCTCATGATTAAGAACAAAACTTCTGTCACTTCCCAGGACAAGGCTGCACCATTCTTGGTCATTTCCTCCTCTCTCATCACCAGCTGACCAACAACACCTCCACTTGGCCATTAGAGAAAGTCTCCGATCCTAAGTCCACAAGCTCCAAAACGATGACCCTTTCCTGGACCTAAGGGGCTCTTCCGCTCCATTACTCTCCCCACAGTGGTCCCGTTGCCGGCTGAGGCAGAATGCATTCCCCACCAGCGGCCGTAACAGCATCTCCCAATGTCCCTGCTCTCCTGCAATGTAACCTTGGCCCCCTCACTGAGAAGGGGTTTGACTCAGGGCTGGCCTTCGTGACTTGTCTGTAACCAAGAGAGTGTGGCGGAAGTGATGCCACATGACTTCCAAGGCACAATCAGCGAAGGCAGCAAGGCTGCTCCAGACACCAGTTCCCCAGGTGGCCCCTCCTGGGACTCTTCCCTGAGCCCAGCAGCATGCTGGGAGAGGCCCAGGCCTCACAGAAGTACTCTCATCCAGGGTCCCAGCTGAACCTCTAAGCCGTCCAGCTCAGGTGCCAGACATGGGGGTGGAGAAGCTTCTAGATGAGTAAGGCCTCTGCAGTTTAAGTCGCCTCAGCTGAGTCCCACACACCACAGAGCAGACAAGCCCCTCCCCTACCTCCCATGTCCTGAGTCCTGACACAGCATCTGTGAATATCAGGGAATAGTAATTTTATGCCAAAAACGTGGGAGGGTTTCTTCTTTAATATTTAATTTTAATTTGATTTAATAATGTTTCATCTTTAATAGTCTATCACTCAGGTTCCTGAGTCACAAAGCATCACTGAGGCCTCTTCCTCCCTCAACCCCTACGTCTAATAAGACTTGCGAATTTCCCACCTCCCTCCTTATAGTATAGTACAGTATATATGTCTCATGACCTAGCCCCTTCTCACCCCCCTGGCCATCTTGGTTTGGGTTTAAATCCTCATCATTTTTTACTTGGATCATTAAATATGCCTTTCTCTCCATCACTGCCAAAGTGGAATGGCTGAGATAAATTCATGTACCTCTGAAAATATTTGAGTGCCTACTGTGCACTCTGCATGGTACCGACACAGCCCCACTTCCCGTGAGCCTACCGTCAAGCAGGGGAGCTTCATCAGTCACAGGGTCATTCCAGGACTCGACCATAAACGCCATAAAGAGTATGATGGGAAGTTCAGGGCTTGAAACCACACAATAGGGAGATCTGGTCTAGCCTGGGTGGGGGCTCAGACAAGGCTCTCCTAAGGAGGTGATGTCCAAGCTGAGACCTGAAAGGTGAGGGGTCCTGGGGTAGGAGCTGCTCCAGGCAGTGGGGACAGTGGTATAGTAGCACATGGGGGTGGGAAAGGCCTGTGAGTCCCAGGAACTGAGGGCAGGACAGGGTGGCTGCAGCACAGTGAATAAGGCTACAAGCAGCAGCAGCCAGCCTAGTTGGAAGAGGAAGGCAGGGCCAGGTCAGACTGCCCTGAGGACCCAGGGGAGGAGCTGGACTCTGATTCCCAGTGCAACAACACCTTTTCCATGATGAAGCCTGGATTGAGAGGTGCCAGCAGGGGCCCAGCACGCACAGTGGAGTGGCTTCTGCACACCCTACTGTGTATTTTCAGCCTAAAATGATCCTTGAGACCTTTAGGGTGGTGCTGACGCTCACTGGGCACAGCTGTGCTCCATCTGGTCCTCTAGGCATCCCTGATCCCTAGAACCTCCATACCTCTGAACTCACTGTGCCTCAGCCTGGACACCACTGGGGCCGTTTACCTTCTAACCCAGTGGTTCTCAACCTTCCTAATGCTGCAACCCTTTAATACAGTTCCTCATGTGTGGTGAGCCCCAGCCATAAGCAATGAAAATAATTACATGGTTGGGGGTCACCACAACATGAGGAACTGTATTAAAGGGTCGTGGAATTAGGAAAGTTGAGAACCACCGGTCTAACCCTAACCTGGTGCATTCATGCACAAGTCCCCACCACGCCGAGCCTCTGTGACCTCCCCAGGCATAAACCCTGGTGCCCTGAAACCAACTCCAAGTGAGATGGATTGGAACCTACACTCTCAAAACACTTACAGATTAGCTAGAAGATGAATGGTCTATAGCCAGTCAACCAGTCACTGATTTAAAACTGCATGGGGGTAGGTATTGGAAGGGAGAAAGGGCACATGCCTATTCTCTCTCTTCTCTCATATCCTCATTCCCCTGGGCTTAATTTTAGTTCCTCCATATGCCATGGGCAGGCTAGATTCCCTTCTGCCAGACAGCCTCTGCGTGGGGCTCCCCTCTTCCATATCACAGCTCAGGAACACCGTTTTCACGAGGAAGCCTTCCCCAACCCCACCCAGGGCAGATTCCTTTGTCACCGTCAATCCATTAGAAGACCAAGGCCAAGCCATTGTGAGTGAGGCTTTTTGTTTAACTGCAAGATTTAACTTTGCCCCAGTTGTCGTTTGTGTAAGGGTAGATTTCCCATAGATCCAGATGTCTGCCTTCTCTATTTGAAAAGACTTATGCCTTGGCCTGATACAGGTGCGCTAAACCATCTGAGACCCAGTCTAAGGTTCAACTGAGAGCTACAGTGGCACTGGGAGGTATGAGTGTCTACGGGACTGCAAAGAGGCTTGAGAAAGCTGTGTGTGTAAGATGGCAGAGGCAGGGGTGACCCAAACTGCCAAAATAATCCTCAATATGTAGGCAAACTGATTGGTGGGAAAACTGTTATTGATCCATCCATCCACCCACTGTACTGAGATTTGGGGAAAAAAGGATTAGTTGACATGAATGACTCTCCAGCTTCAGTTTGGGGGGGGGAGCAAAAGAATACCCTACTGGGAAGAAGATGGACCAGGAAGAAGACCTGATGACGGAGGACGGCAGAGGAGATGACAGATGAGGAGAGATGCTTTGGTTTGATGTGAAAAACATAAGGGAGGAACTGTCAGGTGGAAGGTAAAACACCCAACATTAACTGAGCACCTGCCATGTGTCCGAAATTGTTCCAAGTCCTTCACAGGTGTGTTCTGATTTAACCCTCACAACCACCCTATGATGTAGGTACCGATACTGCACCCATTTTACAGAGGGGGACAGTAAGGCACGGAGAGAGGAGTCCCTTCCTCCAGATCACATAGCTAGAAAGCGGTAAAGGCAGGACTCAAACCCACACAGTCTGAGTCCGGGGTGTCCCCTCTAAATTGCTGCAAGGCACATGGCCTCTTGGAGTCAGGTGTGGAGACGTGCTCTGTGAAGCTGATTGAAGGGGCTGTCACAGGAGAGTTGAGAGAGACAGCAGAGCGTGAGCAGGAATAAGAACATTTAATGGTGGAAGGCAGAAGAGTGGCCAGAAGGAAGGAGAACTAGGAAGAGGAAACACATCAGATGAAACAAGAGGCAGGAAGACAGTGGTTGGTAAAAAGCTCATTGGACTTGGCACCTGGGTCCTGGGTGACCCGTAAGAAAGTGTTAACGGCACTGTGTCAGGACAGCGCAGAGAGGGATGAGCCTAGTGGATGGGAGGATGTGATGGTAGAAAATAGGTTTCCAGGTTGACTATGAGAATAGGTGCAGGAAAGCAGCGCAAAGCAGGAAGCAGGACCCGGGCAGGCACTTGCTGTGAAAGCCGTGTGTCTCCAGCTGCAGCAGCCGGAGCTGTTAGATGCAGGAGTTAACAGACAGAGCAAAGTTGCAGGAGGCAGGAAGCAGCATTCTCGGTTCACACCGGGCTCAGAGCCCACTGTACCGATCCAGAAACCCTCCCCAGGGCACTTCTTCCCAAGGCCCTCCCCTCTGAGCTGCCTCCTGACTGGCCAGGGTTACTCCAGTTGCTGGTCTAGGAACACCAGGATGGCAGATGGTGACCTAGCAAAATCGCACTCCAGAGCTAAGGGATTTGGGGGAATCTTTGGCTGCACCAGGTTCAACTGGTTTCTTTAAAGCCTACACTTCCCGGATCCTTTCATGCTAGTGGGCGGCACTTAAGTTCCAGGGAGGGACAACGAATTCTGAGTTTCCCATCTTGGGGGCCACATCTGTGTGTCTGGAAGCATGTGGTGAAACTAGTATTCCCAGAATGCGTTCTGAGAAAGACTGTTCTAGCATGTTCTTCAAGAGCAGACGTGCTCACCCCCCACAACTAAAACATTCCCACTTGTGTCTGCCCATCCCCGCTCAAGGCGAACTCAGGGCAAAGTTAGCCGAGTGAGCTCTGAGGGCTTATCTCTCCGTCCCCGGCACATTCTGACAACATGCTTGTGCTTGTTCTCCATCCTCACAGCACACAATAAAGGCCCTTCACTGAAAAGCACTTTCAGTGAGTCTCTCAAAACACTTGTTTAACAGGAAAGCGCGGTTGGACTAGGGCATTTTCTTTCTTTACAAAAAGAAACCAAGTTTCTGTGCTCCGATGATATCATTATATAAATGACTGCAGTTCACACGCTTTCAGGCACTGCTTTGCTGGAGCGGGGGCCAGCCTTGGTGTTCCTCAGCCCGATGGTGCCGCATGGCTGAGTCATGCTCTGGTGTCTGAACAAACTGATTCTTTGAAGGAAGTCATCTGTGATGTGAAATGTCAAGGCAGACAGATGATGATTTAAAAATAAATAAATAAAAGAAGAGTTGGGGGTGACACCGATCTTAATTGGGAAATTGTCCAAATGAGAACTTGGAGGGGGGACAGAGAGAGGAAGAAGGACCAGGGGAGAAAGATAGGGAGGGAGGAGGGGGGAGCAGGTTGGATGGGGGTTTGTAGGGGAGACGTGCAAAGGGAGGAAAGAGGTTCAGCATTTACCGAATGTCCTCTGTGTGCTTGGGAAGGGCAGAGAGAGGTGTTAGAATAAGGATTTTCGTAAAAGTCACTGGCAGAGTCAGCTGACAGGGGTTTTGAGAAATAAGAAGCATCCAAGTCCCCTAAGAAGATAAACCACCCTTGGAAAAGATTATGAAGACTGAGCACCTTCACCGCCCCTGTAATGAGGGTAGAAATTGACCAAAAATATGACTTGCAAACAAAAAACAACGAAAGGGCCCTGACAGCCAGAATGTGCAGGCAGAGTTGGAAAAAAACAGAGGTGAGAGTTTCCACCCACTACGTGCTTCCCTGGCATTTCTGTAAGCACCCAAGCCAGCCCAGTCCCTTTGCTGTGTCCTGGACCACGCACCTGATCAAGTGGCTCCAAGTTCCAACAGCAGAGTTCACCCCTTACCCCCACGGAGCCAACCCATCAGATATCTGCATAAGGCAGTGATTCTAAGACTGAGAAAGCAGACTTAGCAGCGCCGCTGGGAAAGGAATGAGGAAGCCCCATGTTTTATTCACTATTCAGGTAATCACCTAGAACTCCCTTGCTACCTTGTTGGGCTGCTCCAGCTTTGTCCCCAGTCCACTGAGATCCAGTCTGGACCTGTTATGACGGAGGCCACTTTCCTGCTCACAAAGGTGGAGATTCCATTCTAATTTCACGGAAGTATCATGATTTTAGTATCTTTTGCTTCAGAGCAGGAAGCACTTAAGCCCAATACTCAACAGCTTAAAATTACAACGAGAAATCCACACTAAGGTCTAATGTGTCTCAATGTTTGATATGGAAAGGTAGGGGACAAACAATATATACAAGTCAATGCCCCCCAAGTCTGAATGAGATGGGGCCCCTGTGGACACATGTACTCCCCACATTGAGAATCCCCCCACCCAAGAAACTGAAGAACAGCAATTGGACCAAAATGGGCAGAATCATTGCACAAATGGGATCTCATAGTGTGTCACTTTCTCTACAGGTGAAACCTGTTAGAAAAACACAGTCTTGCCCAGGCACTCATGTCAATAATCCCAGCATTCTGGGAGGCCTAGGCAGGTGAACTGCTTGAGCTCAAGAGTTTGAGACCAGCCTGAGCAAGAGCAAGACCCCGTCTGTACTAAAAATTGAAAAATTAGCTGGGCATGGGTAGGTACCTGTAGTTCCAGATATTCAAAAGACTGAGGCAAGAGGATTGCTTGAGCCCAGGAGTTTGATGTTGCTGTGAGCTATGATACCACAGCACTCTAGCCTAGGCAATAGAGTAAGATTCTGTCTTAAAAATAAATGAGAAAAAACAGTCTCACCAGGCGGCAGAACCCCAACAGGAGAACCTAGAAGGCAGGGACTGGCATGAGGCATAACAGAAGCTTCTAGAAAACCTGCAAGGGTAGAATGGCAGTGACAGGGACCTCAGAGAAACCATGTGAAACTGAGGTGATCCTGATGGAGGCTGCAGGGGAGGTGTGCCTGGGAGGCTAGAATCAGAACACTACGATAGCAATTTCTGTAATCAGGAAACTAAAGTCATCTGGCTGGAATCTGAAATATTTTCAACCTGACACCTGCAGCAAATCTGGAGTCCAAAGGGAAAAGGCTGAGCTTCAGCATGGAGAATTGAGCTTCAGCATGGAGAATTGCTATAAGAGAAGTGCACGTTTGTTTGCCAGGATGGGAGAACCAGCGGGAAATGAAATAGAAAAGCCGCAGGAAAAAAGCATCACAGTGAAAGTCAGCTATATTGTTGCCCTAAGTGATGTAAGTCCGTGACCACTTTCACACCACACTGGCAGAGTAGGGCAGCTTTGACAGAAACTGCATGGTCCACAAAGCCTGGAAGGTCTACTCTCTGACCCTCTACAGAAAGTTTGCCAGCCCCTGGTCTGGACTCTGCCTCTGAAGCCAGCTTGATTCTTGGCAAATGGCACAGGCTGTCATCACAGGCCTCGGATGGCAAGCAAAGACCCAGAAAACTCCTGTTGTATTTACAAATAACTGAACACGAGGTAGGATTGCCTCCACGCTCCTTCTAAAGTAGCAGAGGGCATAAGAAGAGACAAGCTGAAAATACTAAAAGGCTCAAAACTGTATCTGGGGCCCCCCAAATGGACAGTCCTTTTAGTGGCCTCCAAAAGGGCCCACACATCTAAGATACTTCTGAGAAGATGCTCTCTCCATGCACCAAGAAAGAAGAGACGAAGAAAAGTGCCAAGTATTGGTTGATTTGTTAAAGTACATTTTTTTGAGCATGACTTAAGGATTAGGCCATTGTATTGCTCTCATTAACCCATCTGTAGGCATGTGACCATGTACACACACGGGTATCATTTCCTTACCAATGGCTCCAGATCAGTAAATATATAGGTACCACTGGTTATTTATATCACATGCCAACAATTTACCAATACAAATAATTTACATCCAAAGTCTGATTGATACGTATACACTTTTAAAATTCCTGGGTATAGCAACCCATAAATTCTTGCACATACAATTCTATTTTAAAAATATACACCCTATGAACTAAGCTTAGAGGCCTCCCTAGATGCTTTAGCCAATATAATAATGGACAACCAATGAGCCTTAGATTATTCATTGACCACCACCTAATTGTGGTGTTTGTGCAATGTATTAATTTCAAGTTTCTTTATTGAGTTTTATTAATCAATAAAACTTACTATTAAAAAATACACACACACACCCCAAGACCTATTTCCTCTGTAGAACAAGTCTTTCAGACTTGGTTTCCCAGCCCTGCCACACTGGGGATGACAGATACGTAGCCGAGCCCACCCACCCTCTCCCAGTTACATCCTAGGAGGAGATCAGAGAAAGAAGGTGCCCACCTAGACTGAAATGGACTGATCACTTTTGGCGCATGTGGCCATGAGCCACGGGTGGATTTACACGCACAGCACCCCATCCACTGGCTCTCACTGGGGTTACCTTTTCTGAAGGTATCCCGGTTCTCCTCTGCTTCCCTGCTGACTCGACTCTGTTCTGGTTCCACAGTGGACTCCTGGTCGTCGAGCTCATCTTCTGTCTCGTCATCGCTATAGGGAACCACTTCATCATTAGGCTGAGAGTCCTCCTCAAATGTTGTCTCGGAGTCTCTTTCTGTGCTCATTCTGCTGGCAAATTGGAACTACCTGGTTGAAAAGAAAGGAAAACCAGAGTGAATCATGGCTCTTGCTCAGCCGTGGGTTGAATGGTGATGGCACCATCAAGAATGATACAGAACTCACAGCTGATGAAGGATCAGGGGAAATGACAATTGGCTAATACTATGAAGATTTAATCAGGAGCACAGTTGGGAATAGAACCCCAAATGCCGTGGATGCTTCCTAACTATTTAGTGATAATGAAACTGTGGATGTAATTATCAAGTTTATAAACCAGAAACTATATCTAGTCAAAGAGTTATATAAGGGCATATTCATCTAAAATTCTGGTTTTAAAAGAAGAAATATTAGGTCTAATTGGAATTCTTCTAAATGGTGGTGTGTACCAGCATAATAAAGACAACATCTGGGAATTTTTCAGTGAGGAGAATTTTCCAGTTTACCATGCTGTGTTTCTAGAACGCAGAATGTGACTCCTACTGAAATGCCTACGTTTTGATGATGCAGCAACAACATGTGGTAAGTCTGCTCCAGTTCGAGAGCTTCAGAATATGGCTATAAATCAGCTCTCACTTTACCACGATCCTCACGAGTCCCTCCCTGTTGATGAGGGACTGGTGGTTTCCACAGGCACTGCCCATTCAGACTTCACATACCAACTCAACCTGGGGAGTGTGGAACTGCAGTGAATCTTTTGTATAATTGTCTACAAACTACTGTTTTGTGGCAGAGCCATAGGCAGAGAAATAACAAAAGTGGCTCTGAGACTGTAAAAAAACTGGCTTAGAACTGGCATTTGGATCAGTCTGTAAGAAATATTACTATGGGCTCAGCGCTTGTAGCACAGTGATTACGGTGTCAGCCACATACACCAGGGCTGTTGGGTTCAAACCCAGCCTGGGCCAGCTAAAAGACAATGACAATTGCAACAAAAAATGGTCAGGTGTTGTGGCAGGGGCCTGTAGTCCCAGCTACTTGGGAGGCTGAGGCAGGAAACTCGCTTGAGCCCAGGAGTTTGAAGTTGCTGTGAGCTGGGACTCCACAATACTCTACAGAGGGGGACATAGTGAGACTCTGTCTCACAAAAAAAGAAAGAAAGAAAGAAATATTATTATGGACAGAAAGTTTGCCTCCATTGCCTTGGCTCTTGTTCAAAAGAACATGACCACAGGTGGCATTATTTGCAGTGATAGAAGGGATTGGCCTCTAGAACTCAGGCCAGTATCGGTGAAAAACTCTCCCTCTGCTACAGTAAGATCTGCCTTCTCTCCCTATGTGATATTAGTAAGTTATGTTCCAAAGACAGGAAAGGTGGTTGCAGTACTTTCCACACAGCATGAAGTCGTGAAGGGGACAGATTACAAGCCAGACGTAACCCACTTTTACAATGCTGCATAAGGGGGAGTTAACCCATCTGGTAAGTTCCTATGTTGCATTCTTGTCCCTGAGGAACGTGGCAATTTTCTTCAGCATCATTGACATTGC
>CAUYQV010066122.1:0-14959 GCA_963574575.1 Galagoides demidoff
TTGTCTTGTGTCAGTTTAGGTTAGTGGTATTTCTCTCAAAACTTGCCTGATCTATGCAAGTTGTAAAACACATTTTCTTTGGACTTCTTTGCATTTGTACAATCTGCAATAATAACCTCTCTTTTATTCCTGTCATTGTTACTTTGTATCTTGTTTATTATCTGTCTTGCTAAAGGTTAATGAATTTTGTTGGAGTTGGTGAAACATCACCTTTTGGATGAGACTGTAATATCATAGGTTTGTGGATAGAACTATTGATGTAAACAAAGATAATCATAGAAAACCCTTATAATTCATTTTCTCCTAAAAGCATTAGTAAACAAGCACAATGGAATAAGAAAGGAGAGTCCGCAGCTGAGTCAGTCCCTGTCCCTGTCTCTGCATCTGTCCTTGGTAATGGCTTTGGATCCGTCTTCTTACTCTCTTTCTCTGTGTCTATCTCTGTCTCTCCTCTCTCACTTGTTCTGTAGTTTTTTTCATTCACTTGCTTTCTTGTGTTCCCGTTCTGACGCAGCTCATGTTCACAGCATGCCTGTGTTGAGGAAATGAAGTGTCCTACGCTAGATATATTTTTTTTGTTCACCATATATGAGAGAAAAATAAATAAAGAATAGGGTCAGGAAAAACGTTACAGCATATCGTTAGCACAAACCATAAGCTATTTCCCTGCTTCTAACCATTTTGTTTTCAATTAACAAACATTCTACCTAAGCAGCAAAGTCAGAAACTTTAAATTCATTAGTCACATTGTCAATTTAATTAAAGTACGGCTTATAATTACATCAGAAAACAATCAACTGCTTATCCTTTCTCGGAGGTCCTTAGAAATAAGTAGAAAGCTACTAACGAGTGAGCTCTTGGCAGAGTTTTTGAAGGTTATCAGGAAAGACAAGAGTTGGGTAACTCTGCTTCATGAATAGAAAACAGAACAATTAGTGTGCGTGCTGGCTGGCTTGCTTTCCACGGCTCTCTTGCCCTCTCCTTTCTCTTGTCTTCTTCTTCCCTTTCCCTTCTCTCCCTTTCCCATAATGATGTATTTTGTATAAGAACCTATTCACTATTTTTCTAAAGAGTCTTTGAAAAATGCATAAAACTGAGCAATTATGTCATTGCTTGGAAATTTTTCAAAATATGATGTTGCTTTGAGATAGAGTAATTTTGATGTGACTATCTCAAGGTGCTTCCATTAACTGAAATGGATAAAAGGGCTTTGAGGTGCTCTACCTTTTAATATTTGCAGTGTCCCAAAATGATGGCAGCATGAGTTATTCCCATTTGTCAGATGTAGAAATTGTTTCATGGAGAGGTTAAGTTACTAGCCAGAGATCACCGAGCCTGGAAAGGTGGAACTCAGTAGTCTAGATCAATAGACTGGATTTCTTAACACTTCTTTATGCTGAACATTGTGTGCCTGAACGAGAAATGAGAAAGTCATACACCACTTCTTACATTTGCAATAAGCAAAATATTTTCACATGTTTAACTACATGGAAATAGAATACATCTCTCTCTTTGCTTATTAAGACGGGTCATCCTTACTTTTCAGGTATGGATGAATGAATTTCTTACTAAACCTGAAAGTATGAGAAGCAATACAAATATTAGACCGTGAAATATAAAGGAACGATTATGATCATTTATTCTTCTTCTTAGTACTTGCCCTATATTTTACAGTCAAAGGTGTATGTGCATATGTGTGTTTTCTGTTGAGGGTTAGATTGGGAAAGATTATGACTAATGGGTTAGAGCAGGCGTCCTCAAACTATGGCCTGCGGGTCACATGCAGCCCACCTAGAACATTTATTGGGTTCACCGGCTGTTTTTGCCACCTCTGCCTGTCCTGCTTAGCAGCCAACTCATCCAGGGCCCCACAGTCCAGTGCTCCAACAGTCTGAGGGACAGTGAACTGGCCCCCTGTTTAAAAAGTTTGCGGACCCCTGGATTAGAGTGTGAGGTTTGGAATAAAGCTGTCTCGAGTTCAGACAGTAGTAAACATTTCATCTTGAACAAGTTACTTATCCATTTTTAGGTTCTTAATTTGAAAATGAGGGGAAATAATAGCCCTGTTACATTGAATTCTTAGGAAATTAAATGTTAGGATACGTGTAAGAGGATTTAGTATTTGTCCAATCAGTCACCTTGTAGGTATTCATTAAATGACGGCTATTTTTCTCCCCATAGCACTGTATGGTTGGGTTTATTTACTTCATGAGAAGGGAGACTAACAGGATAGGTTCTCTTGGCAATAATTATCATGCTGAAGGGAAATGTATCCCTTAGATGAACTGGAACTTTTAAAAAACCGATAATTCTCATTGTCTTCAAATTTTCAGCCACTTGTTGCCAGAAATCAGTAAAGAAAATTAAAATTAAAACTTGGATGGCATGAGTTGGAAGACAATCAGAGTTGTGGTCGTGTTTGTTCTTGTGTTAGAAAGAAAAGTACGATAGGGTAGGAAAGTAACCTCACCTATTGCAAGGTTCCTGATTGAGACCCGATAATGAAAGGCAGACAAATGAAAGTACAGAAATTGGTTTAATATGAGTTTTATGTGACAGAAACGAAGACCCAATGAAAAGGGAAATTTGTGTATTTATTATGGACAGTCATGCAGAAGTGTAATTAGGGGACAGAAGGGCATGAGCTAATAAGTTAGGGAGTAAACTAAGAAGGACTTGGCAAGGCCTGGTAATTCTGATTCTTCTTGATGTCCCCGTGTGACGTTTCCCCCCAGAAATTAGGAAAATCCTTCTAGAATGAGAATATAATGACTTAGTTTAAAGGAAGGTCAGAGAATTCTTTTATAGGCAGCTTCAGGGAAGAAGGCGGAAGGAAAGTCAGAACTCCCTGTCTGTACTGTCATTTGATCTCTCAAGGCGACATATTTGGGGGTTGCATGTTCTGAGCCTCTTCCAAAGCAACACAGGCAGCGCGTCCAGGTGGCTTCCACCATAGTAATAGCCAATCTGGGGAGCCGTAATACACATTCTCTCCAAGTCTCTCTCCAGGGAGATCCTGACCTTCTGTTTCACTCTAACCACACAGACATACACCCAGTGTGCATGGGCATGCCGATATAAAAAGTGTATTTTTTCTTCTCTGGCTAAATAACATTTACATTTTCTGATTATACAAGTGTATTAATTCACTATGACATTTGTAATAGATAGAAAAAAATTAGTCATAACCTAACTATCCAGAATTTTTCACTATGGAGATCCACAAAGATTACCAATGACAGTAAACAAAACCATTCAGAACTTGCTGTAGCAAGGGAGGCAGCCCTCATCCACTGAGTTCAGTAAAAACTCATAAGCAGGCAGAGAGGTGGGGAAGCTTAATAGCAAAAAGAAGGAAGCTGCTACATGGGAAAGCTGTAGTTAGTACCATGTTGAAGGTAGGAACAAAAATTAGGGAACTTGTCAGTTATCAAATAAGTCTTAGCCATTTGGAGCCAACTGTTATGGGGCTATCATTTGGCATCTTGGATTCCTAGAGATAGTGGTCTAACTTCTTGTGTGGCTTGTACACATTTGCCTAGCTTCCTGGACAGGTTACTGTAGGTAATGGGTTATTTTTTCTGGGCTAGTGCCAATTGTGGGTAACTATTCTATTTTTATAGATGGTCAGACCATGGTCCATTTATATATTCAGTCTCTCACAACATTTAATGGTGTATTTTATTCCAGTCCTGCCACCAAGACATATATGGGCTCATGGAATGAGGTACTTAATTTTGGCTCAGAGCCTGTAGCTCAGTAGCTAGGGTGCCAGCCACATACACCGGAACTGGCGGATTAGAACCCAGCCTGGGCCTGCTAAACACCGATGACAACTATGATAAAAAAATAGCCGGGTGTTGGGGCAGGCACCTGTAGTCCTAGCTACTTGGGAGGCTGAGGCAAGAGAATCGCTTAAGCCCAAGTGTTTGAGGTTGCTATGTGCTGTGATGCCATGGCACTCTACTGAGGACGACATAGAGAGATTCTATCTCAAAAAAAAAAAAAGATACTTAATTTTTTTTTGCAAATAAAAAAGTGTGTATTAACCACTGAGTAGCCAACTCCTCCAAGAATAATATCAATGATCCTATTTACTGCATTTAGAGAGCGATCACCTACCACATTCCAGGTACTGATAATAAGTTATGATGTTATGTTTTTTTATGTCAGAGAACTTGACCTAGAATTTGTAGAAGTAGACATAATGTAAGTCTAGATGTCCTGTTTGCTTAACCGTTTTCCCTAAATGGTGTAAAGTGCTTATACCTGAAACAATCATGTGCTAATCCATAGTCTTTGACCCATGTAACCATAGAGGGTCATTACATAAATAGTGAAATACCAAAGTTTAAAGTGAGCAATGCTCTAAGTTAAACAAGTGTTTAAAAAGAGAAAGTAATTCTCCATTTCAAACTGATGTAATTAGCTGTCTGAAGGTCTGTAATTAGTATATCATTTGAATTTAGAATTAATATTGCAAATACTAAATTACTGCTTATTTCAGATGAATTTTTGTGGCTAAATCAAATGCAATTAATTCAGTTGGATATTCTCAATATACTATATTGTTTTTATGAATGCAAATTAATTTAAGCACGGATTGTATAATTTTTCTGTGCATAGAAAGTTAAATTTATAATTGCTATTAAATAGCAGCTCAAGATGCATAACAAATGCAAAATTTTAAGTGAATTTTATTTACACAGTCGCCACCTAAAACACTCACATACGGTAAATATCTCTTAATATTTGTTGGATTTATTATCTGTTATATGTGGAGATTATTTGTATTTATTTTCTGCTATTGCTGACATTAGCTCCATGGGAGTTGGTTATTCTAACCTGAAAGCATTTGGAATTCTGCCCTAGCCTAAGTCGTCAGTGAATCCTGAATTGACTTATTTGCACTGTGTTCTATGAGGTTGAGTTTTTCTCCCTTGGGGAACCGTGCTGAAACTAAAATGCGTGTTTGTACATGTATACACTCACACAAACGGTTTTGTCTATTTACTTTATATTTTATGCTGGCATACTCTTCGACAACTCACGAAAGAAAAATAAAGGAATGCTTTTATTTCAGGTTAACAAAAGAGTACATAGGATTAGGCTACATTGTTTGTGTTTGTAAGGTGAAGTCCAAGTTCCTTCACCCAGGAAGTGTCTCATGTACCTGTTCATCATACATGTTAGGTAAGAACTTATGGAAACCCCTCGGTCCTCCTCCCTTCTTGAGTTTAATTGAATTTTTCTCTCCTGTGGGCCTGTAGTTGACCTATTTGCACTGTGTTCAATGATGTACTAGTTTCAATTTAGTATTGAGTACCTGCATGCTTGCTTTTCTGTTCCTGAGATACTTCACTCAGGAGAATGTTGTCCAAATCCTGGCAGGTAAATACAAAAGATGCAAAATCTCCCTCTTTTTATGGCTGACTAGTATTCCATGGCATGCATCTACCACAGTTTATCGATCCATTCATGGGTTGATAGGCACTTGGGTTGTTTCCACATCTTTGCTATTGTGAATTGAGCTGCATTTAATAAAAGCTAGTGCTTAATTTTAGAGTCAAACCAGTCTGTAAGCCTACAGTTTGACTTTACATTTTGTTAAATGTTCTATCTTTAAAAAATAAAATAGCTTTAAAAAAAATCTTGATATAGTTTGTTGAGAAGAATCCACATCTGTAGAATAAAAACTCTATTCATTAATTAGAAGTACACTCTTACTTCTATCAAAAAACTATTACTAATACTCAGATAGAATCATTGTGTGTTCTTCCTACTGGTGACAAAACCTTTTCATCAGTGTGATGCGGCAGACGTTCCAGGTAAGGGGGTTTAGTGATTATGAGTTTGCCCCAGTCTTCATCTCTCATTCATTTCTGAACTTCACTCTGCGTTCCTTTGATGGTTCCTTTGTCACCCTTTCCAAGTCTCAAATGGAAGAGGCGCTTACTTACCTTCATGCTAATGTGTTAATTTTATGTTATTATTTGTCTTCTTCTCTATTCTTCAGACATTAGATTCTGGTACAGAAATCGTGAGCTTCATTTTTATTAGTTACTTCCCTGTTGATGTCCTTAGGTGCTGAGAGGCCAATTCTTGTAGAAGCTGAAAATTTTCCATTTGCTAATGTTTGCTTTCTGTAGATTTTGCCACTGGTTTTGGATTCTTTTGTCTCTCTGAGGTGATGCAACAAGTGGCCATCATGTTACGGCCACTCACTTTCTAGAAACAAAGAATTTATGAACTAAATGCTAGTAAACGTTATGACTTAGAAAAGTTATCATATTATCTTGTGTGTTATCAGACTGTTGCCATGCTAGGGTTGATGCATGGAGTTCTCCTATCTTTCCATCACCTTGTTGAGCCTTGTGATATAACAGTTTCCTATGTAATTATTCATACCCACAGACTAACTCATGTTAAATGGCCGTTTACTACTGAAATAGAACAACCTTGAGGGATGATATGATTTTATGAAGAGTTAAGTTAGAAGAAAGGACTAGACACTAATATTTGAGTGTCATGGCTCTTTAGACACTACATTAACTTGCCCATTTTTATATTTTCTTAGAACAAATTTAGAAGGTAACAATCATGGGATTCCTTTTGTAAATGAGGAAACTGCAGCTCAGAGCGGTAAACAGTGATCAAAGTTTCCTAGCTGTTACATTATAGAGTCAAAATTAATATCCCAAACTGACTAACCCCAAAGATTATGACCTTTCTGAAACATGACATTATACATAAGAGTAGGATTGTCCAGTCTTCCTGCTGAAAAGTACCTTGACGAGAAGATGCGTGAGAGTTCAGCAGTATATTTCCCAGAATTATCAAGTCACAGTTAGAAGCAAGTTTTTGAGGTCATTCTTTTCATATCTGTTAGGACCTCACTAAATGACCTGAAGTGGCTGAGAATGAATCCTATTTATAAATATCTCCTGAAAGAGGATTTGCTGGCATCTTCTTGGCATCATATTCCATTGTTGAAAAAAATCTCCATTTTATCAACTGCAATTAATCTGTCAACAGGATTCTGTTGAGTGCTTACTGTATGCTAGGCTCCATAATATGCAATACCTGTAGGATATAATGTCTTTTTTCAAGGATAATTTAGCATTGGAGTTAGAAGACAAATAAAATGAGAACTAGTAATTCAGTTTAAACTCTAAGTCTCAAATAAGCAATAAAGGATTTTGGAGGATGAAGAGGTATCTACGGGATAGATGAGCTAGAAAAATTTAGGCTATGATAGTTTAAAAATGTGATTTGAACTAGAGATATGAAATTCTTTCTGCAATCTAAAAGATAATTCATTTCGTATAAGACACAATCTGCCACGCACAAGATGAGCTGCTTATATAGTAAGTGTCGGCTACTGGAATGCATTTCCCTGGAGTGGAGGCTGGTACCTGTCTGAGTTAAATTCCTGAATCCATCATTACTATCCTGGGAACACAGGCAATTTATTTAAGTCTTGGGCTTCCATTTCTTCTTCGGTGAATTGTGACCTTCATCATGTTTTTCTTCTACAGGTGTTGTGAAGATTAAATGAGTTATTATTGCATGTAAAGTGTTTAGCACAGGATTTGGCATAGGGTAAGAGTTCAGCAAATCATGATGATGGTCATCAGGAAGGACAGGGAGGAAATGGAGTATTAGACCTATTGGAAAGCTGTGCACTTGCATGTAGCCATGTCCCCGCAGGAGCAGTGGGATCTACAGATAATTCAAAAGTCTCTACTCGTAAACTTCTTACCTGTATGAAAGCAGAGAGGTGGTCACTATATCAGTCCAGGACACAGTGAGGGTATTGCACTATAGTTGCTTTATAAATTTGTGTGCCAAGTTAGCCAATATCCATGTGTCTCTGCTGCCTGATTTTTATTCCACAATCCGAAAACAGACTCTTTATCTGTACTCATCAGCAGCCCCATGCCAACTGCCTTTCTAAGTACTCAGATTCTGATTTAAGTAACCCTCACACTAATCAAATGAACATTTTGAGTTTATTCAACGCCAAGAGTTCCTGTTTGAAACCGTAGTACGGTGCTCTGTAGATCACCCAGTTCCCACTTAAACCAGACTACCTAGTAAAGTTTTCCAAATTGAAGGTAGTCTTATACTGTGCTCTGCAGATTGCAATTTTTGACTTAGATTTTATTATCATATATGACGGTACCTGATGATGGGGTCATCCCTGTGGCCAAAATTAGTTTTTATCTGTCATTCCCAAATGCCACTCACCTAGTTCCTTTAGCACTGGATCAGCATCATGGGCTTGTGGTAAAATTGATTACTTACTCCTTATGCTGATAAAATTTTCCTATATTTCGAGTGGTTATTATTAAGCTGCAAAAGTCCTATGTCAAACATGATAATGTAGAAATGACACATCTGTCATCCCATGAGAGGCGGACTCAGTAGGTTGAGTTGCGACAAGATACTCACCTCTGAAGTTAGGAAAATATTCAAATGTAGTTAACTAATGTCAACAACGTTATCACTCAAGCAGTAAGTACTCATCTTTGGCTTTTGCCTAATCTCACACTCATATTTTACTGACATGGAAATCTGTCAATATGTTATATACTTTTAGATGGATTACAAACCTCTTGAATAATTTGGGCATAGACAGGAAAAAAATACATTCTTTACTCTTTACCAATTTGCAAATTCGTATTTATACAACGCAGGTTCAGAATTATTACAAATACTCTTGTATTTTGGAATTCAGCAGGGTTAATTGGTATTTCTGTAAAGAAAAGTGTTGGAAAGTTTGCAAGGAGAAAATTATGATGTGGATCATAAAAACAAGAACAAACATTTTCATCCTAGGAAGACATGTAACACCTGTAAGGTTCCTCCTCCCAACTTTCCTCATATCCTGGTTGTGTGTATTATGAAATGTGAGTTGTTGTGGTAATGAAAATTGGTGAATGTAGAAGGACTGTTAAACTAAGAGAAAATCAGGAGGAAATCGTGATTGATATATTATATGTATATAGATATGTATAACTTGACACTTCTGGACATTTGAACTATTTCGTCTCTTGCACCTCGGATGCCAGTGACCATCATGAAGTGATTGCAACTTCTCACTATTACCAAAGTCACTATTTTCTCTTTGCGTATGGCTGATGGGTCCTTTTATTCTACATAGTCACAGTACCCTAGGGAAATTTGAATATAATTGCAAAGTTAAATAATAGCTTAGGAAGTTAAAACAATGCCCTGTTAATAAAAATGAATCTGTTAATAATGATGAATATTTCTCATGCTCAGTCAAGCTGCTAGTACCATTTACCTTGGGATTAGTTCTCCAGGAGGAGACTGTCAGATTAGGATTTAGGACAATTGATTTGCCAAAAGCGTGCACACAGGAGAAACATTTAGAGAAATGCAAATCAAAACTACCCTGAGGTATCACCTAACCCCAAAGAGAATGGCCCACATCACAAAGTCTCAAAACTGCAGATGCTGCCATGGCTGTGGAGAGAAGGGAACACTTTTGCACTATGGTGGGACTGCAAAGTAATACAACCCTTTTGGAAGGAAATATGGAGAACCCTCAAAGAACTTAAACTAGACCTCCCATATTGATCCTGCAGTCCCATTACTGGGCATCTACACAGAAGAAAAAAAAATACTTTTACCATAACGACACTTGCACTAGACTGTTTATTGCAGCTCAATTTATAATTGCCAAAATGTGCAAACAGCCTAAATGCCTACCAATGCAGGAATGGATTAACAAGCTGTGGTATTTGTATACAATGGAGTACTATTCAGCCATTAAAAAGGATGGGACTTTGCATCTTTTGTATTAACCTGGGTGGAAGCAGAACACATTATTCTTAGTAAAGCATCATAAGAATGGGGAAGCAAGAATCCCAGTACTCAATTCTGATATGAGGACAATTAATGACATAGTACCTGGTGGGGGTGGGGGAAGGGAAAAGTAGAGAGAGGGAAGGAGGAAGGGGTCTGGGGGGTCACAGTGTGTGACATACCTTTTGGAGGAGGGACACAAATATATGAGGGACTTGACCTAGCAAATGCAATCAATGTAACCTGGTTTTATGTACCCTCAACAAATCGCCAACAATTAAAAAAAAAAAAAAGTAGGGGAAGCTGGGCAAGGAACAAGATCTCAAGTCCTGGCCGTGGATCTTGAAGGGCAGCTCTGGAACACAAATTTCACTTAACAGTTTTCCCAACTTTGAGCAAGGGAGCTGAGTGTCATGGGATTATACCTATCCGTTATTGTTGAAGGGCTAACTCAGAGGGACTTAATCTCCTAGCCAATTTTGGCAAATGGCTCCAGGAGTTCAAGGGCAGACTTTTGTTAAATATCATTATGGACACATCCCAGAGGTGCAAAGAATACACAGAAACTTCGCAAGGGAAGCACAGGTGAAGAACTGCCACTGAGGGAATCTCTATGGGCTCACGGGTGTGTCTCTGCTACCTGTACCTAGAAAAAGGAGCAAGTCACAGTTATCTAAGAAGACACCAATGCACAGTAAGTTAACACAAAGATAGGTAGGATTCTGACCTCTGGCCTCTTTTATAGCTAGATGGCGTAGATGTCTATTGGTTTAGGAGACTGCTGTTGCTTAGAAGAATAATGTTAGGAAAAAAGAATATATATATCTATATTTCAGTGGTGAGTTGAAAGGTACTTTTGGTCCAATCATCTTCTTGCAAAAATACCTCTTAAATCAGCTCTAGATTTTGATCGACCTTCTTCATGTAATTTCCACAGGTCTCATTTTCTGTAATAAACAGATTTGCTTGTGTGTGTGCGTGTGTATTTGTATATGAATACTTACTGTCCTCAGGGGGAATTAGATAAAGATAGGAACAACTATGCTTAAGAGAATGGCTCTTTTTTACTCTCTATCTGCAGGTCTCATTCTCCCTTTATTGAGCAAATACTTACTGCTTGCAATTAGTGCCAGGACCAGCATTTAGAGTCAAAAATGTAAAGATCAATAATACTTGGTCATTAGCCTGAGGAAACTTATTGAAGAAAATAGACATTTTAATAAATAGTTATAACAGGGGTTTTATGATCTGTCATGTGAAAAAAAAAATTAGTTGCCCATTTTATCACCATATTAGTTACCTAACCCTACATAATAAATTACTCCGAAAATTCTCTCACCATTCCTTGGGTCAAAAAGGAATTTAGACAGGACACAGGAGTAATGCTTGTCGAACCCTATGGTTTAAAGAGCCTAAGCTGGAAGACGCCAAGGCTGAGAGGCTCGTATCTTCTGAAGCTTTGTTGATGCACATGCCTGGATTTTGGCACTGATTGTTTGCTGGGGCTTAGCTGAGAAGTTGGCTGGGGTACTCCCATGTAACCTCTGCATGTGGGATGGTCTTCCTCACAATACGTTGGCTGGGGTTCAAGAGGGAGCCTCTCAAGTAAAAGGGAAGTACTCCATAGTGCTAGTCTGAAGATTAAATGAATTATCAACAAAAAATACTAAGATCATTATCTAGCATATAGTACATAGAAGTAGTTATTATTTTAACAGTGGTATAGTAAATATACAGGTGAATAGTAATAATATTTACTAATCTAATTACAATGCATCCCTAGAGGGAGGCATTTATCACCCTTTTTGGACACTATCAAAACAAATTAGTTACTTATTTGGAAGCTTCATTTTCATTCTTTGCTAGCAGTGTGTAAGCTTCAGCAGGACACTTTAGCTGACATAGAAAGGGTTGAGTAGTGTAGTCCAAAGGTATTATTATAATTTTTTTTTATTGAATGGTAACTATGTACATTAATGCACTTTATAATTTTGAATTCCAGTGAAGCCTCCAGGAAAGATGATAGACAGCCCTACCATAATCAGAGAAACAATAAACTTGGGAATTCTTGGAATGGTGTCTCCGAGTCTCAATTTGGTAATTGGTCAGAGACCTGCCCTGTGTTCACTTATTAACACTTTTTATTCTTTTATTTGTGATATTATGCTTTGGAATGAATTTTATCTATAAGGATATATAAATAATAATTATTTTCTTTCCTTGGAGGTTATGTGTGTGTAGTAGTAAAGACTACAGGCAGGGAAGGGGAATTAGAAAGGACATTATTATTTAATATGCAAGATATGGTTGTTTTCACCTAATAAATGCTAGGTGCATATTATCACCAAACTAATGATCAACCTCTTTCTAAAGAATTATTATAGTTACTAGCTATATTTCTTTACTATTTCTTTCAAAAGATAGTATAACTTGTAGTGATAGTGATGATGACTGTGCATATTTTTTCTGTGCTTCCAAATTCTGAGGCCATCAGGATATCTGCTTGCTCTTTGTTGAATATATATTATGGTGTAATTCATCGTAGCGGTGGTTGTCTTTCACAGTTCAGGTTGGAGTCCAAATGTCACTCACTTCATCCTCTACTGTTTCTCATCACTGATATTTGCCCCACTACTAAAGACGCACCTTCTGCCCCCACTACTAAAGACGCGCCTTCAGTGGGATGATTTAGCTGACATTGAAAGGGTTGAGCAGTGTAATCCAAAAGGGTTGTTAGAATTTTGACTTCCAGTAGCTTATTACAAACCCTGGACAAACCACATAATTTAACACTTCTATAGTTTCAAATGGTTTTTATCTTTACTGAAAAGTTTTCCTTCTCATTTTTCACTTTTCAAGATACACTCCTCCTCTTATTTTGAAAACCTCTTGCCTTCCCAATTTCTGTGCAGAATTCCTCATTTCCTCCTTTGTACCCCCATAACACTTATGCACACACCATTTTTATAGAGCTTGTAGTATCTGTCTTCTTCCTAGAGTGACTCCTTTGGGGCTGGGACTATTTTACATTCATGTTTATCTCTTTAGTATCTGTGACCTGGCCCTGTGTTTATTAGATAAACTGCATAGTGAAGGAATAACTTGAATTTATAAACTACTGTGCCCTAGCCTGGCATGGTATCTACCTCTACCTCTGCCTTTGTTTTAGACCCTGCTTAGTGTTTTTGTTTTCCATTTATCTGCTACTATGTAACAGAAAGCCTTAACCCTTAATCAGGTTTTTATTTTTGTATCTGTCTCTGATGGTTCTGAGGATTTACTGGGCTCAGCCAGGTGGTTCGTACTCAGTTTCATGCAGTTAGCAATGGATGATAACTTTGTCAGAACTCAAAAATTCTTCCTTCACCTACTTAGCAATTATGATGACTGGTACCTGAGACCTCAGCTGGGCGGTTTTTGGAACATATACAAAGACTTGTTTTTATATGCAATGTAAGAAGTTAGTAAAAACTATATAAAAATTATCTTCCCATTGTTAAATCACAATTACAGACCTATGAGAGTTTGATTATGTTGTTCCTTCTCTATGTAGTGTAATTCTCATTTGTCTTTATCATTATAAGTGGGAATCCATCCGTCTTTATTATTAATTTTCCTGGTTATAATAAAATAATGTAAAATAAGTGTTGAAAGGATAGTGTGAAATTGGAACTGTTGTATACACATCTTGTACATCTATATTCATAGTAATGCTATTAATAACAACCAAAAAGTAGAAAAACCCAAATTTTCAATGAATTAAAAAATTATGTTTTAGGGCAGTGCCTGTGGCTCGGTGGGTAGGGCCCCAGCCCCATATACCGAGGGTGGCAGGTTCGAACCCGGCCCTGGTTGAACTGCAACAAAAAATAGCTGGGCATTATGGCGGGTACCTGTAGTGCCAGCTACTTGGGAGGCTGAGGCAAGAGAATCACCTAAGCCCAGGAGTTGGAGGTTGCTGTGAACTGTGATGCCACAGCACTCTACCGAGGACGATAAAGTGAGACTCTGTCTCAAAAAAAAAAAAGTGTGTTTTATACATATAATGGGATTTTATTCACTTTAGAAAAAGAAAGAAGAATTATAAATAAAGATGAAGCCAGACACAAAATATCACATAATGTATATATTTCCAGTTCTATAAATTATCATGCACCGTTGATTCCAAAGAGACAAAAAAGTGATTGGTGCTTTTCTGATGCAGTGGGGATGGAGAGTGGGCATCAGTTTCATGTGTCAGTTTTATTGGACCATGAAGGGCCCAGACATTTGGTTAAATTTTATTCTAGGTGAGGGGGTTTCTGGATAATATTAACATTTGAATCAGTAGACTGAGTACAGCAGGTTGCCCTCCCCAGTGTGAGGTGGCCTCATCTAATCCACTGAGGGCCTAAATAGAATCTACTATAAGAGAATTTCCTCTGTCTTCCTCACCCTTTGAGCAGGGATGTGGGTCTTCACCTGCCTTCAGTCATAGACTCTGATTAGAACTTACTCCACACCATTAGCTCTCCTAGAGTGTAGGTGCTTATGCTCAGACTAGAGATACACCATCAGCTTTCCTAGGCCTCCAGCTTGCTATCTGCAGATCATGGGACTTCTCAGCTTCCATCATTGTGTGAGCCAATTGCTTATAATAAATCCTACTGGTTCTGTTTCTCTGGAAAACCAAGAGTAATACAGGGATTGAGGAGTGATTGCTTAATGGGCACAGAGTTTCTTTTGTGGGCAATGAGGTGTTTTGAAACTAGATAGAGGTTATGGTTGCATAACACAAATGTACAAGATGCCGCCAAATTGCACATTTTTAAATTGTTAATTTTATGTCATGTCAGTTTTACCCAATAAAATATGTGATATTGGCTCGATGCCCGTGGCTCAATCGGCTAAGGCGCCAGCCACGTACACCTAAGGTGGCGGGTTTGAATCCCCAGCCCGGGCCCGCCAAACAATAATGATGGCTGCAACCAAAAAATGTCCAGGCGTTGTGGCGGGCACCTGTGGTCCCAGCTACTTGGGAGGCAGAGGCAGGAGACTCGCTTGAGCCCAGGAGTTGGAGGTTGCTATGAGCTGTGATGCCATGGCACTCTACCCAGAGGGATAGCTTGAGGCTCTGTCTCAAAAA
>CAUYQV010066123.1:0-15062 GCA_963574575.1 Galagoides demidoff
GGGCGCCTGTGGTCCCAGCTACTTGGGAGGTGGAGGCAGGAGACTCGCTTGAGCCCAGGAGTTGGAGGTTGCTATGAGCTGTGATGCCATGGCACTCTACCCAGGGGGATAGCTTGAGGCTCCGTCTCAAAAAAAAAAGAGGTATCAGAGCCCAACCAGCCCTTCTCTGCTGCTTCAGTAATTAGAGGACTACAGTGGAACCATTTCTTAAATTTTAGATTATTTTCTTAATGTTCCGTAGGTAATAGCACAGAATCAAATGTCATCCTGCATTTGAATATGAGCCATGATATCTTTTACTATTTTCTCTTTGATCTGAATCCCACCCCTATCAGGATAGCATTTACCTATGAGTATTAATATAGGTTTAGTTTTGTAGATTAGGCCTTTCCAAGGACAGAAATTCCTCTTCCTTTTTATATTTAGCTGATGTTTAGACCAAGTTTAGAATTTAGCAGAATTTTTAATTTTATAAAGTCAAGTCGGTGTATAATATATTAATGTTAAGCTTGGTACATGTATTATTACCTCATGTGAGGTACATGAAACTTAATATGTTTAATCATTATAATTTTTTTATGTAAGTTTCAAGCAGCTTAATGATCACATTATTGAGAGCTTAGCATTATAACATAGGAAAAGGTCAACAAAAATATTAAAACACTATTTTAAAAGTTTAGCCCATTTTAAATACAACATATGTATGAAAAGAGGTTAGCATTGTAATATAGGAAAAGGTCAACAAAAATATTAAAACTATTTTAAAAGTTCAGCCCATTTTAAATACAATGTATTTATTAAAGGATGTTTTATAGTTTGGTATGTAATGAAATATGCTTTGCTAATCTGTCTTCTGTCTTGGTCTTATATCAATTTAGATGTTTTGCTGTTTTTGTTTTGCCTGGCCTTTTATTCTTATTGGTTTTCTTTTTTTTTTTTTGAGACAGAGTCTCAAGCTATCGCCCTAGGTAGAGTGCTGTAGTGTCATAGTTCACAACAATCTCCGACTGTTGGACTCAAGCAATTCTCTTGCCTCAGTTTTTCTATTTTTAGTAGAGATGGAGGTCTCAGTCTTGCTCAGGCTGGTCTTGAACCTGTGAGCTCAAGGAATCTGCCAGCCATGGCTTCCCAGAGTTCTAGGATTACAGGTGTGAGCCACTGTGCCCGGCCCTGACTAGTTTTTAGATGAGACTATCTGGCTTAATTTTTGTTTTCAGTGTCAGCTTTGAATGGCAAATCTGCATGGGCTTGTCCTGCAGACTACAAGATTCAGCTTTTCACTTTTTACCGTAATGTGGTTCTTTCGGTTTGCTTTGACGTTTTCTTCACATTGAATAGGAAGAGCTCCACTTTGAGTAACATAATATGTTTAGAAAATGATTTCCATATTGTGGTTAAGTTAAATTGGCCATATGAATTATCATGGAACTCAGGTTCAGGGTTTAAAAGAATAACCCACTGATAGCTGTTGGCTTTAATGAGAGTAAAACAATGCCGTCTCCTGTAATGCATGTCGGCAAGCTCGTGGTACACACAGCTAGTAGATTCTGTGGCCCAGTATGATTTTTATTAATGGGAGGCTTTATGTAATGTAAAACAAGATTATACTTATTGTAGCCATTGAGGAAATTATTACATACATATTGATCAGGCCCAGTTTTCTCTTTGTGATAGTTGAATGAATGTATTCAGCATAAAGTTTGTGTATAAAAGAAGACATTTATTCGTAAAGAAAAATCTCTAGATGGACTCAAGTAAACATATATATGAGAATCAAATAAATGGCTTCTGGTGTGTGGCCTCTTGGGAATGTATTGAAATGTGCCTACCACCTTCTTCCCTCCACTCTTCAGCCTTCCCTTATTGACCCTTAAGGAGTAGGATTTCTTTGTGATCTCTTAATTCTAATAACTCCTGAGACATATTTCTTGTTGTTGCATTTTAGGCATTTACAATATTCAGCAAAGTTGAATAATTTTATCACACTTTGCCAGTAGTTGCTTCCATCTGACTTTAACACATTGGTTTAAGGCTGGGTGTGGTGGCTCACACCTGTAATCCTAGCACTCTGGGAGGCCGAGGCAGGTGGATTACCTGAGCTCATGAGTTGGAGACATCCTGAGCAAGAGCAAGACCCCATTTCTAAAAATAGCTGGGTGTCGTGGCCAGTACCTGTAGTCCCAGCTGCTGGGGAGGCTGAGGCAAGTGAATCATTTGAACCCAAGAGTTTGAGGTTGCTGTGAGGTGGGCAACAAAATGAAACTCTGTCTCTTAAAAAAAAAAGACTTTGTTTTATATAGGAAGAATTCAATCTCATTTATCAGTGCTTTATGTTTGAAGTTTCGTGCTTCTAAAAATACTTGTAAGATAACTTAGTACAGGGGTCCTCAAACTTTTTAAACAGGGGGCCAGTTCACTGTCCCTCAGACCATTGGAGGGCCGGACACCGGGTCCCTGGACAAGTTGGCTGCTAAGCAGGAGAGACAGCGGCGGCAAAAACATCTGGCAGGTAGGATAAATGTCCTAGGCGAGCTGCATGTGGCCCGCAGGCCGTAGTTTGAGGACGCCTGACTTAGTATATCAACAGGGGTCTTTGGCAGGGATAGAGTTTGAGAAATATAAGAGAATTATAAGTAGAAATAAAGAGAAAAACTAGGAGAGGGTCTTAATGACTTTTGATTATATGAGTTTGGTCATGTCTCTTTTCTACAGTGGTAAACAGGTTAACAAAAACAATGTGTTTGAATAGTTGGAATGTCATTAATATCCAGTGAGAGGGTGGGGAACCTTAGAATTTCCTCCTTACCTCTTTCTAATAGTTGTGTAAGTGCTAGGCTAGGCTGGGCTACTGTGTGCAGGACCAGGAGTCTCTCAGGTGGTTGACCTGGTTTGGATGATTCTAAGAGAGACAGTTTTCAAGTGGAACTAAAATAGACTGAGGATTTGGTAACTATGGAGTTGAATAACCGAAGATATTTAGATTTATCTGATTTGCATGTTTTTAAAAATACCTATGACTTGTTTCAGTTAGTTTTATCTCCTTATAACATGATTATTGTTATTTATTGTGACAATTGATGTTTGCTTTAAATGTAGTCAGATATTTATATAAGGTCAGTAAACCTTTTCAGTAACTTCTTTTTTTTGAGATAGCGTCTCACCGTGTGGCCCTCAGTAGAGTGCCGTGGCCCTCTTACATCAACTTCCAACTCTTGGGCTTAAGTGATTCTTTTGCCTCCGCCTCCTGAGTAGCTGGGACTACAGGTATCTGCCACAGCACCTGGCTGTTTTTAAAGATGGGATCTTGCTCTTGCTTAGGCAATAGACCCGCCTCAGCCTCTCAGAGTGCTAGGATTACAGGCATGAGCCACCACGCCCGGCCCTACTTAAATCATTTTTTAAAGGACCATTTGGAAATCTTGGATTCTTTGTCAGCATTTGGGTGCTTCTTAGAAATGATTTTCTCACTTTATACATTGTGCTAATAACTAGAGTTTACAGAAAGCATCTACCTCACTATTCTGATTAGAGAAGGAAAAAGTAAAAAATAATATACTTTAATATAACATTATTAGGCAGTGCTGTGGTCTTCCACGTGTGAAGGAGTGTTATTAAAAATGAGCATCCCTGCTGGGCGTGGTGGCTCACGGCTGTAATTCTAGCACTCTGGGAGGCTGAGGTAGGTGATTTGCCCAAGCTCAGGAGTTCGAGATCAGCCCGAAGCAAAGCGAAACCAGTCTGTACTAAAAATAGAAAAACTAGCTGCGTGTTGCATGTTGTGGTGGGCGCCTGTAGTCTCAGCTGCTCAAGGGTCTGAGACAAGAGGATCTTTTGAGCCCAAAAGTTTTTGAGGTTGCTGTGAGCTCTGACACTGCAGTACTCTACCCAGAGTGATTGAGTGAGCCTCTGTCATTCACACACACACACACACACACACACACACACACACACCTGCCAAGAAAAGAGCATCCCTTTGAATTAGATGGTGGTTTTGGGATGTGTGTTGTCTGATAGATCTGAGGGAGTTTGAGAGGAGCGGGACTGTGAGAACCCAGCACTGTCAGTGAAGTTGGCTCATGAACGTTACCTGCTGTTCCGTGACTGAGTCACAGGTGATACAGACTGGCATATGTGTCACGAATGCTGTCTCCTATTTGGCTGAAACAACAGAGTGCTTTAATAATATTTTAGAACTTTAAAAAATAATTATCTTTTCAATTTTTATGAATACAAAGTATATGTGAAAGTGAATTCTCAATTTAATGAGAAGGTTGAAATCTGAACAGTGAAATTCTCTTAATGGTTTTCTCATTGACTGACTTGTTTCAAGAAGTCTTTTAGACTTCTTTTTTTAATCACATTTGACAGGTTTGCTTTTCTGCATCCCACTGGCGTGAAGTGAGCACTCTTACAGAATTTAGCTGGGGTTTATTCTGTCAGCTCGGGTCCAAAGCAGTCACGTGACTGACTAACTGATGTAAGGCTCAGAAATAAGTAATTTCTAAATGTGAGTTGATTTTTTTAATGCCATCAAATCATCCACACCTCTACTTGCTTCTGCATTAATTAGCAAAGGAAATTTTCTTTTTTCTGGAAAGGAAAGACAAGCTAGAAATCCTGATAACTTATAAAACCTGGGTAAATTATTTAATTAAGGTAATGATGATACTGTCTTGGGAACCATAGGTACAACCTGAATCACAAGATATACTCTTCTTGAATGTAATCCTGCTAAGGTTTTGGGGTTTTTTTTGCCGTTTTTGGCCTGGGCTGGGTTTGAACCCGCCACCTCTGGCATATGGGGCCAGTGCCCTACTCCTTTGAGCCACAGGTCCACCTTGCTGCTAAGTATTTTTAACCCTACACTTACTCCCTTAGGGAGAATCTTTGGCAAGGCCTTTTGTTGGCCTGCTTCCTGTTCCTCCTGCTCGCTGCCCTCCTTTCTCTCTTCGTCAACTCCCATCCCACTCTCTCCTTAGAGACTTCTGGAACATACTATTTTACCTGGCTTTTCAACTCCGTCTCACATTGCCTAAGACGTGTCCCTGTACAAGGGCAGACTCTTCGTGACTGCTTTATCTCTTCAGTCATCTACACATGGTGGTCTTTCAAAGTGGCCTGCTCGCCCTTCTCGCTTGTCTGTTCTAACATAGATACAAACCATCACTTTGCCCTTTCTTCTTTCTTTCAGGTGCAGCTTTGATAATGGTGATACTTTACTAACATCTTTTGGATTTATTGCATACACCAAAACACTGAGGTAGCTGAGTTGGATATTCATATCCCCATTTTATGGATGAAAAACTAACAGAAGGCTGGAAACAACCTGTGTAGGGTCATACAGTTAGTTAGGAATGGAACCAAACTGCCCACCACATCATTTTGTTCTAACATCAATGGTTTTTACACTTACTATATTGTCTACATTGAATCTTAACACATTAACTGCCATGTAGTTATGAACTACTTTTCTAGTTTTCACATTACTAATTTTCAAATTTTTATTACTTTTTTATTGGTGTGTGTTTTAAGATCATTTTGTTTTTGAAGTTTTTATTCTGTTTTCATAATAAAACACCGTGGCCCCAAGGAAAAATTTTCTGTTTTTGTGTGTGGCAGTTAATGTGTTAAAAGGTCTTTTCCTAAACAAAGATAGTTCTTTTTGTTAGAGAAATTTATAGTCAAAAATATTCTTTGCTGGCTACATAATATTCCAAGATTATTTATTTATTTATTTTAGAGACAAAGTCTTACTTTGTTGTTCTCTGTAGAGTACTGTAGTGTCACAGCTCACAGCAACCTCCAGCTCTTGGGCTTAGGTGATTCTCTTGTCTCAGCCTCCCGAGTTGCTGGGACTACAGGCACCCCCCACAATGCCTGGCTATTTTTTTTTGTTGCAGTTTGGCTGGGGACGGGTTTGAACCTGCACCCTTGGTATATGGGGCCAGCTCCCTACTTACTGGTGCTGCCCCCAAGATAATTTATTAAACTGTTCCGGGGGCCAGGCAAGATGACTTATACCTGTAATCCCAGTACTTTGGGAGGCTGAGGCAGGAGAATCACTTGAGGCCAGCCTGGGCAATGTATCAAGACTTCATCTCTTAAAAAAAAATAGCTGGGCAAGGTGGTGTAGTATTAGCTGCTCAGGAGGCTGAGGCAGGAAGATCACTTGATGCTAGAAATTCATGGGTATTGTGAGCATGAGCAAGGACCCCACTGCACCCCTCATCTCCACTGGCACATGCATGCGTGCAGGCACACACACACACACACACACAAGAAAACCTGCTCCTGTTTGTTTGAACATGTAGATGTTTCACAGTTGTCACTATAAAAATACCACTGAGTGCACAGTTTTATCTTCCCTTTGAGTAGATTCTTTGAAAAGCTATTGGATCAAAACATATAAACATTTTGAAGACTCTTGAACATTGCACAATTGTTTCTCCTGAGGGGATGTTCTAATTTTATTATTTCTTCTTTTTTTTTTTTTTTAAGAGGTGGAGTCTTACAGTGTTTGCCAGGCTCACTGGAATTCTTGGGCTCAAGCAGTCCTCCTGCCTCAGCCTCTGGAGTAGCTGAGACTGCTAGCATGCACCGCCATGCCCAGTTTATTTCTTCATTTTTAAGCAGATATCCATAGAACATAACACTGAAAGCTTGACAGGGTATAATTATAGCCTTTGGCTAGAGAGATTGGAGTCACATGTTATTTATTGGTGTAACAGTTATCACTAACACCATTTCTATAAAAATTACCTGTTTTCTGTGATGGCAGTAGGAGATTTTGAGATTATGATCTTTTGTATTGTTTTGCTCTTTTCCTGATCATGTAATTTATGACAGCAGTTCTGTAAGGACATCCGTATTTACATTCACATTCAACTGCTTCTATTTCCTGCAGCTCAACTGAGTAGGAAAAAAAAATTGAAATATTGGGAGCCTTTGTTTTTAATTAGTAAACTACCTCAAATGTCTAGAAGATGGTGTCAGCTTTTTAGAACCAGAAAAAACTGTTTTCATGAGGATTAGTAATTAATTATTCACTCTGGGTGGGAGTATTATCTCCACAAGTGAATTCAGCAATCATATGTGTTTGAATTGAATACATCTCCTCCACTTCTTAGTTTTTAAAATGCATCCAGAGCAGTTCCTTTGGATATCTTTTGACATTTCAGGTGACTTCCAAAACCGTGCCTATGTCCTACCAGCCAGTATTTGATAAGGACAAAATATTTTCTGAGAACTTAACTGTTTTGATTATTAACAGTATTTGTAGTAGGAAAAGTTCTCAGCAGAAACATTGGTATATGTGCATAAATTCTTTCCAAATGAGAAAAACAAATTTCCCTGTTAACAGTGAGGTGTGCGTGTCAGGAGTGGCCTGGTAGCCCTCTGGTGAAGATAAACTTGCTGACAGCCACGTTTGGGTCAGGACTTACAGAGCAGGGAGGCTGGAGCACCAGGCCTGGGTTTACTGGCCCTAGGCTCATCCTTCCCCTGGGACAGTTCAGAAGAACATTTCACCTACCTGTTTAGATAACCACTTTGATAAATTTTAAACTGAGTGGCTTGTTTTTAGACATGTTTCTGTAACATCCAGGTGTTCCTATTTCTTTGTCCCTTCTTAAAACTATTTTCCAAAGATGAGTGAGTATTTAGGAGAAGCCTGATACTTGCTTGAAGCATTAAAGCCTGGAACATGTTTCTATTTTTCACTTCATTGATCTGTAGAGCTGTTCTCTCAAACTGGAGGGCTCCTCCCAAGCCATCTGTATGGCTGATGCCTCCTTCCTCCAGGTCTTGCTCAAATCTCACATTCTCAGCTGAGTTTGGCTTGATCATCCCGTTCAGTGCTGTCGCCTGGCTCACCCACCTCAAGGCCCCATACCCTACTCTCCTTTTTCTTTTTCCTTAACACTTTCCACCTTCTAAGATATGTAATTTATCTATTGTGATTATAGTTTACTTGTCTTATCATCAAATAGAAGCTTCACAAGGGGACTTTGGTCTGCTTTGGCACATCCTGAAAGTGCCTAGACCACCTGACTCCTAGCAGGCAGTCAACATTGTTGAATAGGAGATTAGTAATGTGTATGTTTATGTGTATGATAAAATATGTGTGGAACCAAGATGATCAGAGAGAGTTCTTTCTTAAATGTTTGCTTTTTATATTTTATATGAAATACTTTGTGATTTTCTATATTTGGTTTTTAACACCCCAGCCGGTTCATTGAACCCTTTTCTTTCTTCTTTAGACAGTTTTCGTTGGCCTTTGTAGTATTACTATACTTTACTATTATTTCTTGCTTTGTATTTAACCTGTTAATTAAATCTTACCCTATCTCATGCCCAGTCTCTGAAGACCCCACTCTGTTTGCCAGTGAGTTTGGTGCTAGACACCATTATCAACCCTGTCTGTTCTGCTCTGTCCAATCCTGGTGTGCCACAGTCATTCCTTTTGGATAATTCAACATGCTGATCTTAGAATTAGACCACCAAAATTTTCTCACCCAGAGCTGGATCACAAATGACCCTTTGGGGTTCTGGAAATCGCCCTGGTCAACCTTGAGATGGTTCATTCATATATATATATAATTTTTTTTTTTTTGATTGCAGTTTTGCTGGGGCTGTGTTCGAATCCACCACCTTCAGTATATGGGGCTGGTGCCCGACTCACTGAGCCACAGGTGCCGCCCAAGAGACGGTTCATATGTTTTAAACCTGAAACTTTTATATTGATGTACTGAAGTAGTTTCCTTTTCCCTCTTAGGAACCTATTAGTAGAAATGGAGTGGGACTTTGCATACTCGCAAGTGGTGTGGTAGTACCAAAGGTACTTATGTGTTACAACTTAATACATACATATCTCTTGACAATAAAATCAGTATCTACATAAAGATCCAGTATTTTAATATTTGTGTGTAACTATTTATGTAAATAAACAAGTGATGCTGGTTTAAAGACATTAATAGGCAAGGTTATTGCCTTTTTTTTTTTTTTACAAATTAGAAAAGAATATAGTGTAGCCTGTGATATATGTCCAGGTGTGAAAAGAGACCTATCCAAGGTGAGAGGAACTGGGAAGAGAAGGTATCACAGTGTAAGAAATGGACACTTGATTTAATCTCCATCTGACTGTGTAGGCTGACAAAGCAAGTGGAGTATTTGAGAATTAGGTCTTTTAAACAAAGGCCCAAGTCATTTCATGATATTAAGCCTGGAAAGGAGAGGGGAGAGGTATGACTTGGCACTCCATTTTAGTGCTGAGGAAGACTCTTATTGGTTGTCTTTCAGATTCTTAAACTACTTGATCACCTCAGGTGATCGTAGCCATTTTTACTGCTGGTGCCTTTTCTCGGGAACTGCTCAAGGATAAGTTCACAATGACGATAAAGCCAGGGACTGGTTCCAGACTTTGGCTTGCTGAATTAGAAGAACACTTTGGGGAAATGTTGACCTTGGCACTGACCAGCACACCAAATTCCTTTCTCTGCATTGTTTCACATCTCATGCAATCTCCTGCTGGAGTGTACTCTTTCAGATAGCAGTGGTTATTGAATACGATGCTAAATACAGAATACGCTTTTGAAAAAACTAAGTGCAGAGAGGCAGTAATTACTTGTAGTACAAAAAGATGTACTCTATGAATCTTTTATTTTTTCTATTTTTTTTTTTTTTGAGACAGAGCCTCAAGCTATTGCCCTGGGAGGAGTGCTGTGGTGTCACAGCTCACAGCAACCTCCAATTCCTGGGTTCAAGTGATTCTCCTGCCTCCGCCTCCCAAGTAGCTAGGACTACAGGCACCCGCCACAACGCCCGACTATTTTTTGGCTGTAGCCATCGTTGTTTGGCAGGCTTGGGCTGGATTTGAACCCACCAGCTCAGGTGTATGTGGCTGGAGCCTTAGCTGCTTGAGTCATAGGCACCGAGCCTCTATGAATCTTTTAAATAGCAAAATCCCTGATGCTCCTAAATATAATTGATTTATATATGGTTTTTGAGAACCGTGTTAAATTGAATTAGGAAATTTGTTGGCAGTGTGCACACATCCAACCTTGTTTCATTTCTTTGTGAGCTAGCAATGTCAAGTGGCAGTATCTATGTATTACATGTGCTATATACATTATATAAGTAAGTGGCACAGTAGTAAAAAAGGTATCTTTAGGGGCTAGGCATGGTGGCTCACACCTGTAACCTTAGCACCCTGAGAGGCTGAGGCAGGTGGATTGCTTGAGCTCACAAGTTCAAGACCAGCCTGAGCAGGAGCCAGACCCCGTGTCTTGAAAAAGAAAAAACCAGCTGGATGTTGTGGCGGACGCCTGTAGTCCCAGCTACTGTGGAGGCTGAGGCAAGAGGATCGCTTAAGCCCAAGAGTTTGAGGTTGCTGTGAGCTATGACGCTACAGCACTCTACCCAGGGTGACAGCTTGAGACTCTGTCTCAATAAAATAAAAAGTTAAAAAGGAAAGAATACTGGAAGAAAATAAGCCAGAATGCTAATGCTGCAAAAAATCTAACTGCTTATATAGTGAATTAAATGGAAGCAATATCAAACCACCATTCCTTCACAACAGAGTAACAGAGTCTGTCTGTTGGGGATGGACTTTATACCCACAAAGTTGAAGCTTCACATAGCCTTGGAGCCAAAGTAGACCTGCTGTGAGGACAGATGATGTGTGAACCAGGTCTTGTAGATGCAGCTGCTCCCAGGGACCCAGCAGGTAGCATAAGTGAGGGAAGTGGCCAAATTGGATGGTATATTAGTTTTTTAAGGCTGTCGTAACTAGAAATAGAAATTTATTCTTTAATAGTTTTAAAGGCCAAAAGTCTGACATAACGGTGTTGGCAGGTCCTTACTCCTTCTGAAGCCTTCAGGAGCAAATCCTTCCTGCCTTCTCTGGCTTCTGTGGCTCCAGGTGTCCTTGGTTTGTGGCCATATCACTTTGATCTCTGCCTCTGTCTTCACATGGCCTCTTCCCTATGTGTCTCAAATCTCCCTCTGCTTTGCTGATTTTTAAATATTGGCAAAGAACTCAATTTGTTCCCTGTGGGCCAAACCTCTGGACCATGTAAGATGCTCTGTCTCAGATCCTGGCTAGAAAACCCTGGGAGAAGCTATGCAAACTGCATGGGCAGGTTAGTTCCATGATTGGAAACGGTCTTAAGACCTATGGCTCACCTTCCTGTGGTTTCTTTAGATACATATTATTTGATGGTGATGTGGACGCTCTGTGGGTGGAAAACATGAATTCTGTGATGGATGACAACAGGCTACTGACATTGGCCAATGGGGAACGTATTCGGCTTCAAGCACACTGTGCTCTGCTCTTTGAGGCAAGTAGTGATGAAAAATAATTTTGAATAGACATCTTTCTTTTGAAAATTTGAATGTTTATTAAAGTAGTGATCAATATAGATGATTATAAAAAACAATGAACAAAAGTTTATGATGAGTACAACTTTGTTCTTTATCTACTCCCCGCATTCCCTCTTTATCCCAGAGATGATTATTTCTACTTTTTTTTGAATTGCTTTTTCTGATGATTACCATAGTAGGTATAAGCAATGTGGTCTGCATGATGTTTCTTCCTTTATACATTTTATCTATTGACTGACTTCTATGAAAGTGAGAATTCATCTCTTAAACCACTAGCTACCTCCCCTCCTCAGGATAGTTGTTAAGTCAGTTAATAGTAAGCCACATTTACATTATTATGAAGATAGAAATATTGAGTTGGCGCCTGTGGCTCAATCGGCTAAGGCGCCAGCCACGTACACCTAAGGTGGCGGGTTCAAATCCCCAGCCCAGCCCGCCAAACAACAATGATGGCTGCAACCAAAAAATGGCCGGGTGTTGTGGCGGGCGCCTGTGGTCCCAGCTACTTGGGAGGCGGAGGCAGGAGACTCGCTTGAGCCCAGGAATTGGAGGTTGCTATGAGCTGTGATGCCGTGGCACTCTACCAAGGGGGATAGCTTGAGGCTCCGTCTCAAAAAAAAAAAAGAAGAACGAGTTGATTTCCATGGGGCTCTGTACCAGGTCCCTCGATCCTGCAAATGGCAGCACGGGGCTCCACCTTGCAGATCTCTCTTTCCCGACCTCCTGAGCTTCTGATCATCTCTCAGACTCTCCTTGTAATGCCCCGCCTTCTTCTTCACTAAGGAACAAACCGTCTTCTACCTGCTTGTACGCTGGAGTCCTCTCTGGACGACAGAGCCGACGGGGAGAGGTCCTTCCCACCCCAGTCTATCAGTGCCTGTTCTTGGTTTTGGTCCACGGATCCATCACTGCCACACCATTTCACCTTGGCACAGACCAGAGGGTGGGTCATCGTGTCCTCCAGTCACTGGGCAGCATGCAAGTGTTAGTACAGCAGTGACCTGCTGAAAGAGAGAGATAGAGAGGGACTGAGAGAGACAGAGAGGAAGAGAGCGAATGATGTTATGGAGCCACAAAGTGACCCGAAGTCTGTAGAGAAGGCAGAAATATCTTGATCAAGAGATTCTAAAACTAGAAGAACCGGAACAGCCAGTGCCAAAGAACAAAAGTGAGATGTGGCAAGTGGCAGGAGGAATAGCAAAAGAGGACAACTGTACACCCCCTTCTTTTCTTTTCCCTTGGGATGGGTACCTCAGATTGTTGCAACACATTTATTGAACAGATTGGAAGAGTCAGGGACCACTTGAGGTCTTGAGGCTATGAGCGTGGAGAGGAGGCGAGTTGCCGCCGCCATCCGCCTTTCAGGGAAAGGCCACGTAACATGGGGCTTGTGGGCAATGGGGGCTCGACTGCACGGGTGCGGATCCCCTGCTCTGCCCACTGAGCGAAGTCCAGCAAGATATTTAACTATGCTTCGGTGTTCTTTTCTTTTTTTTTGAGACAGAGTCTCTGTTGCCCAAGGCTAGAGTGCCCTGGCATCATACCTCGCAGCAACCTCAAACTCTTGGGTCCAGCGACCCTCTTGCCTCAGCCTCCCTCCGTACCTGGGACACCACCATGTCAGCTGGTTTTTCTCTTTTTGGTGAGATAGGATCTCACTCGTGTTCAGGCTGGTCTCAAACTCCTCTGAGTTCAAGCAGTCCACCCGTCTTGGCCTCCCAGGGACTAACTAGGATTACAGGCTTGCTCCCTTGTGCCTGGCCTGCCCCAGTTTTCTTATTTATGACATGCTAGTAATAATAGCACCCACCTCTGGTGAATGGGGCAAGGATTAAATGAAATAACATGTGAAACATTTATAGCTGTGCCTGGTCCCCAGTAAGTAATATCAGGCAACGTTGGTACCATCTACTCTCACCTGGTCACACAGAAAATAATTTCAGTCAGTGACACAACACGTAGAAAATAAAATCGCCTGATGTGATAGTGACAGTTGAGGGTCAGTTGGTACTAATTTATACTGGCTGGTCAGGGACAGCTCCCAGAGAGGGTGAGCTTTGAACTGACACCTAAGTACCAGTGCAAAACCCTTGGGGTGCTCTGGAGGTAAGAGCATCCCCTGCCCATGGAGCAGGAGACAAGACTTCTGGGAGTATGATGAGGGAGGGCAGCAGTCATGGACCGGGGGCCACCCCACTGCAGGTCTTTCAACCCCGGGCAGAGTGTGGATTTTATTAGGTTAGGGTTAGGGTTAGGGTTAGGGTACCATTGTACCCACAGTGCAATGCTCCTGGAGGGGTGTGAGTAGCCGATGGAACTGTGTTTTTAAAAGTGGACTGGTGAGTCCAAGTAGCTACTATAATTACATTCCTTTCTTAGGCAACATTTTGTTTTCCCTGGAGTTAATTACTCCATTTTCTTTCATTTGCTCACTTTACTGTGTACCTGTCATGAATTCTTCCCAACTCTCCAGGAGTCTCTCAGTATAATTTTGCATAAGTCACATGGGTCGTTTATCTCATTACTTCCTCCCGCCCTCGCTCCTCTTTCTGCTGTCCTTGTTCTTCAGTCTACAGATGGTTTTGCTCCAGGCCATCTGCACAGCTGTCTAGAATTTCTCCTGTGTGTCTTTTACCCTCTCTTTGGTCAAGGTTCCCAGTTTTTTCTTTTCTTTTTTTTTTTTTTTTTTTTTTTTGAGACAGTCTCACTTTGTCACCCTCAGTAGAGTGCGGTGATATCATAGGTCACAGCAACTTCAAATTCTTGGGCTCGGCTTGGCGCCTGTGGCTCAAGCGGCTAAGGTACCAGCCACATACACCTAAGGTGGTGGGTTCGAATCCAGCCTGGACCCGCCAAACAACAATGACGGCTGAAACCAAAAAATAGCCAGGCATTGTGGCCGGCGCCTGTGGTCCCAGCTACTTGGGAGGCGGAGGAAGGAGACTCGCTTGAGCCCAGGAGTTGGAGGTTGCTGTGAGCTGTGATGCTACAGCACTCTACCTGGGGGATAGCTTGAGGCTCTGTCTCAAAACAAAAAACAAACAAACAAAAAACCAAATTCTTGAGCTCAAGAGATCCTCTTGCCTCGGCCTCCTAAGTAGCTGGATCTGACTACAGGCACCTGCCAAAGGCCTGGCTAGTTTTTCTATTTTTTGTAGAGACAGGATCTTGCTCTTGCTCAGGCTGGTCTGGAACTCCTGAGCTCAAGCAGTCCTCCTGTCTCAGCCTCTCAGTGTTAGGATTATAGGTGTGAGCCTGTGCCTGGCCTGCGTCCTAGTTTTCTGATTCTGGGGCTTCCTCTTCTTTAGTTTACTTTCTACATGGTTTTCAGATAAAAAGTGCATGAGGGGTAAATGTTTTGAATCCTTTCATGCCTGAAAATATTTTCCTTTCTACTAGGTTAATATTTCATTGTGAATAACGTCATAACATCATAAGTTAGAAATGATTTTTCATCACATATTTAAAGGAATTGCTTTACTGTTTTCTAGTTTCCTATGCCGCTAATGAGAAGTTACATGTCTTTTTTTTTTTTTTTTTTGAGACGGAGCCTCAAGCTATCCCCCTGGGTAGAGTGCCATGGCATCACAGCTCATAACAACCTCCAACTCCTGGGCTCAAGCGAGTCTCCTGCCTCCGCCTCCAAAGTAGCTGGGACCACAGGCACCCGCCACAACGCCCGG